>PVIU01002779.1:0-161984 GCA_004026605.1 Ondatra zibethicus | reverse complement strand
CGCTCTTCCGATCTCTTTCTTCCCCTTCTCCCGGTCCCCTCCCACTACCCCCCACCCCTCCTCCCTCCCCCTTCTTCCTTGAAAGAGGGCATGGTGCCCTGCCCTGTTAGAAGTCCAAGGCCCACCCCCATCCCTCCTGGCCTAGGAAGGAGTGCATTCAAAAAGACTCGGTTCTCAAAAAGTTAATACATGCAGAAGAGATAGGTCCTGGCGTCATTGTTTGTGGGTTCTCCACAGCACACCAATCCACCTGGACTGGGACTGAATGAGCATATGATCAAACCAGACTCTCTGAATGTGGCGGCGAAAGTTGGCAGATGGATTTAATCCATTTCTAATAATCTGTATGTCACCACAAGGTTGTGGCTTACTGGGAAAGATTTAGCATGTCTGACCTGGCAGCTTTATAGCAGTTCTCTCTCTCTGCCTCCTTTCTTCCCAGCTTTCCTTTCTGTCTACTCCGCCTACCTGATTTCTGCCCTATCAAAGGCCAAGGCAGTTTCTTTATTTACCAATGAAAGCAACACAAATACAGAAGAACCTCCTACACCATTTCCCCCTTTTCTGTTTAAACAAAAGAGAAAGGCTTTTATTTTAACATAGTAAAATTACATATAACAAAATAGTTATCAAGTAAGAATTACAGTTATATTATTTATATCTATTTTATCTTTTATCAGAACAAAGGAAAAGTATAACTATATGTCTATTTTTTAACTCCATCAAAGACTCCAGAAGGATATAATATTACCTAAGTAAAGAAGTAAGTAAGCAACTTTCAAAACTCTAGAAATGACAGAGAATCTTGCTGCCTGGACAGTCACCCAAAGTTTGTTTGTACCACTGGGGCAACCATCTTTAGTCTATAGTCCCATAGTATCCAGCAGACTTTTTCATGAAGCAGGAAATTTTAAAGACAGTTTAGTTACTTTTTTGTGTGTCCTGCAGAATGTCTCGCAGACTCTTTTATGAAGTAGGAACCCTGAAGGTTCATCTCACCTTTAGGCAAGTTTAGTAGTCATGTCTCTGTGGGTTCTGTGTGTCTAGTTTATGTAACAGTCTAGGCAAGAGCAGTTTTTTGTCTAAATGGCTAAAAACTCTATAAGGAGCCTCTTTGATGCCCATTTTTTTTGAAGTAGATTGGTGCTCTCAGGAGCATTGTCATGAAAAGTCCTAAGTTATTAAAACATTAAATGTCATATTCTGTAGTCTTTGAAAGATATGAAGAATGCCTATCTAACTGAAATATATATATATATTAATATAATATTTATATTATATGTAATATAAATAGATATGTAGAAAAATCTAGCATGACTACAAGCTTGATTACTATTGATGATTATCCATTAACAACCTATGTTTTTTAATTATACATTGCATTTTAAAATGAACCACACAATCACAATACCTTAATCAAGAGCAGAAATATACATATAACAAGATTGACTTTAGATTTATATCAATAAAGCAAAATCCATACCAACGTAAATTATAAATTTTTTGGTCCCCACTTTGTACCTGTGATTTTAAGGTCTTAATGTTTCCTTTCAAAGATAACATCTCCTCCTTGAAGTGCTCCCAATCATCATGTAAATTGCCATCCTGGAGGTATATTCTGTCTGTTACCTCATCAAAACTCTGTGATAACTTCTGAATGTCAAATTCAACAGCCTGGACCCTCTCAGGTAAGTTCCTAGTACCCTTAGATATGGAGTCAATTTTCTCTATTATCGTTTTAATTCTATCAATTAATGCCATATACTTCCATAATGATATAATATGAAGAAGAAAACTGAAACCTAATAACTAGTAAACTGAGGTACCTCCAAGATCATAGAGGCCTCGTGTGATTTCTTTCATAGTGGTAGCAAAAACGGCAGCAATTAAAATTAAAATTAAAAATGAAACCTGTCATTTTACCTGTTAACCAGTAGATGGCGCTGTTTCCGAGTCGCAACTGGAACCGCTGGAAAGGTGTCATGACAAATCCTGTTTGAAAATCTCACTCGAAAGGTTAGATGTAAGCACAAAAACCAGAGAGCTTCTAGTGGCTGATAAACAGCATGGCCCACCCTGGACATGCCCGCCCTGCTGCTCTGCTCTGACCCGATGCAGGGGGTCATGACACAGCTGCTGCAAGAGAAGCCGATTGTGCTCCCAGTGTCCCTATGCTGGGACAAAGAGTCACACCGCAAATGCTGCTGTGGCAGCGCTCCCACTCAGTTATGGCAGGGATTTTAAACAGCGTGTTTATATGAGTTGTCGGGACTTTACAGGGAGTGTTTGTCCCAAGGAGTTTTTAGTGATAACCACTTGTGCTTGTGCTATGAACTCTGTGATTCGAGTTGCCTAAGCACTGTGCTGCAAGGGGGGGGGGATTTAAAAACTGCTCAGAAAAGATTAAATCAGGCAGGCAGAGACTGTCCATGCCCATGGATCCTGGGAGGTGTGGAGGTTACTGCTGGCTCCACGCACAGGCAGCCTGGGCTTGAGCCAAGCCACACTGGTGGCAGGCAGCCGAGCCGGGGAGTGAGGGAGAGGTTGCCCCACGTTGGGCGACAGAAAGTACAAATCAATCCCACACCAGTTTGGAATTATTATTAAAAGGGTTATTTGGTTGAGGGGAAAAAACTTACAGAACACCTTCCTAGACAACAGCCCTCTACCAGGAAAGGAGTCTGAAGCAACAGAGAGTGAGAGGAGGGCTGCCACTGCTTTTTAAAGAGAAAGAGACCACACCCCAGTGGGCTGGTATCTCAAAGGCTATTGGCTGAAGGAATGGAAGGAGCTCCCGCAGTAGCAATCTAAATAGACCTGAGTAAATAGGAGAATTCATTAAGTGTCACCTAACCAGAAAAAGCCCAGGGCCAGACAGTTTTAGAGAGGAATTTCGCCAGTCTTTCAAATAGCTATTACCAATAATCCTCAAATTCTCCCACAAAATAGAAACAGAAGAAAAACTGCCAAAATCATTTTATGGGGCCAAAATCACCTGGTGTGGGAAGTCCTTCTGTCTATGTGTTGTTTTATTGGTTAATGAATAAGGAAATTGTTTTCGTCCAATGGTTTAACAGAACATAGTCAGGCTGGAAATGATAGAGAGAGAGTAAGCGGGGTCAGTGAGAAGCCATGGAGCTGACAGAGGAGAAAGATAAGAGCCACTAGCCGGAACCTTGCTGGTAGGTCACGGACCTCATAATAAAATATAAAATAATGGAAATGGATTAAATTAGTGTAAGAGCTAGCCAATAAGAAGCTAGAGCTAATAGGCCAAGCAGTGATTTAATTAATACAGTTTCTATGTGGTTATTTTGAATCTGGGCAGCTGTGAACAAAAGAACACCTTCCCACCAACAGTCACCCTGATACCCAAAACACATGAGGATTCAACAAATAAAGAGAGCTACAAACCATTTCCCTCATGAACATTGATGCAAAAATACTCAAGAAAATACTTGCAAGCAAAATCTAAGAACACATCAAGAAGATCATCCCTCATGATCAAGTGGGCTTCATCCCAGAGTTTTAGGGATGGTTAAATATATGAAAATCTTTCAATGCAATCTACCATATGCACAAACTGAAAAAAAATACATGTTCATTTTATCATATGGTGAAAAAACATTCAACAATATCTAACACCCCTTTATGATAAAAGTCTTGGAGAGATCAGGAATACAAGGGTCATAGCTAAACATAACAAAGGCAATATAGAGCAAGCCTATAGCCAACATCAAATTAAATAGAGAAAAACCCAAAGCTGTTCCACTAAAATCAGGAGCAAGACAAGACTGTCCACTCTTTCCATATCTAATCATTATAATACTGGAAGTTCTAGCTAGAGCAATGAGGTAACTAAAATAGATCGAGGGGATATAAATTGAAAAGGAAAAAGTCAGAGTATCATTATTCGCAGATTATATGATAGAATAAATAAGTGATCCCAAAAATTCTACCAGATAAATCCTACAGCTGATAAACATCTTCAGGAAATTGGCTGGATACAAGATTAACTCAAAAAATCTGTAGTTTTCTCATATACAAATGGCAAATGGTCTGAGAAAGAAAACAGGGAAAACACCCTTCACAAAAGCCACAAATAATATAATACAATATAATATAATAATATAAAATAGTTTGGGGTAACTCTAACCAAGCAAGTGAAAGACTTGTATGGCAATAACTTCAAGTCTTTAAAGAAAAAAAATTGAAGAAGATATCAGAAGATTGAAAGATCTCTCTTGCTCATTGATTGATAGGATTAACACAGTAAAAATGGCCATCTTACCAAAAGCAACCTACAGATTCAATGTGATACCCAGCAAAATTCTTCACAGACCTAGTTTATTTCACTTCTATATTATCCTCCAGTTTTGTGCGTAGTGTTGTGAATAAAGTATTTCTTTCCTTCACAAAACTCTGTATGATTTCTATTGTATATATTGACCATATTTCCTTATTATCAGATGATGGACACTCCTGCTGCATCTATTACTTGGCTATTATTAATAATACTGGAAAGAACACAGAAGCATGAATGTCCCTTTGCTATACTGATTTCAATCTGAGGGATATACTCCCAGGAGTAATAGATTGTTGGAACATATGCCAAGTCTCCCTTTATCTGTTGCATGACCACTGTACTACTTTTCATTACAATTGATCTTTCCACCAACAGTGTACACAGAGCCTTTCTCCACATTCTACCCAATACTCTTTACTGTTCATTGTCAGTAGGACATTCAATCTTACTAGTATAAGATAATATCCACTTGTGGTTTTGATTTGCGTTTCTCCAGTGACCGAAGATAATGAGCATCTTTGAATTTATCTCTTAGTCTTTAGTGTCTACTAAGGTTTGTCTTTGGCCATGGAAACACCAGTGTTAGGCAGTGTTCCTCTGCCATTTCACAGTCTCAGAGAAAATTTGTCTAAAGAGGGAAGATTCCTTTTGACATTCAGTTTCAAAGATTTTTTGTTTGTTTGTTTTCAGTTGACTTCACTACTTTTAGTCCCTTGGTGGGGCAGGACACTGTGATCATGCATGCATGTAGGCGGGGAAGCTGCTCATTCAGTGATGGTCAGAAGGCAAAGAAAAGGGCTGTTAACAATGAGCATCCTCCAAAACAAAACACACAACTTGTTTGTGCTTTTCAAAGTTTCCAATGCCCCTAGCTATCAGCAAGGAACTAGGCCTTCAGTTGAGCAGATCAAAGTATATTAGAAATATAAATTCTGATAGCTACTATAATTAAGTGCCACAGACAGGGTAATTTACAAATGATAGAAATGTCTCATAGTTCTGGAAGCTAATTCATCCAATGTCAAGGTGGTTATTTAGTTTGATATAATAGCACGTGTATAACCATGCATGTTCTCTTTGTTTTCTGTGTTTTTGCAGTCATGTAAGAATTCATTATCTGGACCAATGTTGTAAACCTTCTCACCATGGTTTCTTTAGATATTTTCGTAGTTTCTGGTTTTAAACTTAAGTCTTTTATTTATTTGAGATAATTTTTAAATAAAGTATGAAATAATTATTGAACTTATTTCTTTGTATATAGCTATCTACTTTTTAGATTTTTGTCTTCTGTTTCTGATACAGTGATATGTTATGTAGTTCTAGCTGGCCGTGGACTTATTATGTAGCCCAGGAGAGCCCAACCCATGATCTTTCACACTCTGCCTCTTGAGTGCTGAGATTAGAAGTATGTACTAATAGGCTGCACTTTGGGTGTCTATTTTAAAATAATACAGTCATTTTTATTACTTAAGATCTTGCTTAGCAGCACACATAATTCCTTCCAGATAGTTCATATAAAAAGCGATTAATATATTGCTGAGTTGTATCAGTTGCAAAAAGGAGAAAATAGGGAATTGTGGAACACCCAAAAACTAGCTTCAATTGTAAACTCCACACAAAACCAAAGTGACAATTGGAAGAAATGGTAATACTAATGTTCACTGTCAATTAAATTGCAAAGAAATGGCTTCCTAGATTCACTAGGAACCACCGACTGATTTCAAGCCTTCCAAGTTAGTTAGAAAGAGAGACAGAGGAAGCTATGGGCAGGAAGGAGCCTACTTAGGTGTGGCATGGAAAGGATTCAGGTTTTAGACTAAGAAGACAAGGATTCTAGGACTCTTTGATAGGCCTCAAAGAGTTATGCTCATGACCACATCCAAGGAAGCATTGCTTAAATAAAGTTGATTCCCCCAGCCTCTGTCTTCTCTCGCTCTGATAGCACATTTACAGTCAACACTGCCTGTGCTCTATACCATCAGTGTTTTCACAGTCATCAAGATACATAGTGTTGCCTTAGTTTTTTGCTTCTAACTTACACACACACACACACACACACACACACACACACACACACACACACATACATACACAGGTACACTGATGGAGAAGGTGTTTGCAAATTACAAAAATTGACTGTATGATTCAAACCCTTCTGGAACACAAACTAAATATTTTGTTTGTTTGGAAGATCTGGCTAGAATGTTAGATTTGATTACATCCCAAAAGAATGCCTTTATTCTGGTCTTCACTGGAAACTTCTAAACTGTTGACAACAAGAATTTAAAAAAACAAACAGATGGGCATGTCTTCATGACTTCAGTTGGTGTTGGACTAAAAAATATTTAGAGATAAAAGACAATATCTCTTTTAATGTTGGTTTAGTGCTTGTAAATAAAATGATTTTGCCCACATTGTTTTATCCACCAATGCTTTACTTAGTTTTTGAGGCATTTAATGTACCTATAGCTATGGTGGGTGGGAAACTATTCAACCATTATCTTAGGTATGTTGGATATTTTTCTTTATAAAACAAAAGAGAAATAAAAAACAACCAAAAACTTTTTAAAAAGAACAAAACAAGTATGATGTCAAGACATTTAAAAATGTGAGAGTAGAAAATGTTTTTCAGTTATAGCAAAGTGAAAAAAATATTAAAAATTCCAATGACACTAATTTTTAATAAAGATTTATTTTTCATCTTAACAAAAAAAATAACATTTGGCTTAGAGTAACTCTGTATTTCAGCCAGTTGGGAGCTTGTTTAGAACTATGTCTCTCTTTTAATCTGGAAAAAAAAAATCAAGCAAATTTAGTTTCTTGGGCACCCTTTAATCTCCAGTTTTTGTTAAGAAGGACCCAAGAAAACAGTGATTGTACAACTCCTAAATTTGAGGAAAGAAAAGTTAGAAGTTGCAGCTATTTAAGTAACATTGCAGTGGGGCATCCATGAGAGAGGACTGCTCGGGCACAGGCTTAAAAACATAGAAAGTCCTTATTAGACTTCTGATAACTATACTGGGTTCAGGATTCTGGTGAAGCTCCAAGCCTTTCTCAGGATGAAGCTATAGTCACAAAAACCATATTCCACTTAGACATACTTCAGTTAACAAGAACAGTTAGCCAGAAGCAAAACTGCAGAAGCCAAAAGCAAGGTTAGTACACTTAGAGACTTTCCCAGAACTATGGACTTTGATGGGTTAGGGCCTTTGTTTTAGCTTTGGCAAATGGTGCTTTCTACTTGCTATGTTTTATGACCTGAATGCTACCTCAGTCATGGAGTTAGTTGTGCTAAGTTCTGGGGGCCTACAAAGTTGTGTGGCCAGCATTGATATTTTCAAGTCAGACCTGGTAGCCAAATCCTACAACCCAATCAAATGGGACGTTGAGATAGGAGGACAGACAAGCAATTTAGAGAAACCCTGCCTCAAAAACATAAAAACAGGCTGGTGATATAGTTTAATGGGAACACACTTACCTAGCACTTGCTTACACATGCTAGACTCTAAATTTAACCTCCAATACTACAAATACAGTAATAATAAATGAAAATTAATCTACTTCATTTTCTATCTTGTTTTCCTACCATTCAAAAGGAAATTTTCAAAGCAATCTTTGTCCAAATGTAAGTTGGTTAAATGTATATTTGGAAGATATTTATTGTACTGCTACTAAGGCTTTGCGTCAAAGATATACAATAAATGGTTTGCACTTAGAGTCTTCATGATTTCCCTATGGGAAACAGAAGCATAATAAAGAGGTAAGCAAAGAGACAGAAGGTACTATGATAGAAGAAACACATGCTGCTGGAATCTGCACAGTAGTGAGAGCCCACACATTCAGCAATACATATCAATATATCAATGACCTGAACTGTTGCCTTAGACGTATAGAATGAGCTGGTTAACATACAGACAAAAGATTTTTATTTGGAAGAAATGTTTTTCTAAAGTGATTGTCTGGACACTGGTTTTCTTTTTTTTTTTTTTTAATCATTTAATGTAATAGTTCAGCTTTGGAATCACACAAAGGCTCATAAAATCTGTGACTACTATGAAAGACATATCTTAATGCAGTGAAGTTACATAATGTACATTCCTCTAAAAACACCCAGAGCTGCATAGGTAAATGCAGTTTGTGGCTTTGAGGGGGGGGGCAATGTGTGAGCTGAAGGCTCGCTCTGAAAATGTCCGTCCACTCTGTCTTCCTTCATATTGTTGAGATGTCTAAGCCAGAGCAAACACTCAATCTTCCAACCAAAATGAGATGCCACTTTAGTAATCCATACACTTTTCAGAATCTTCAAGACTACATTCAGGCTGTTCTAGAATATGGAGGTGCTTCTCGTGTGGGCTGTGACACCTGGCTGTGTTACACACCCATTCTCGTGCTGAACAGATAATATTTTCCCTCATTTTTCTAGCTGTTACCAAAATGTATTTTTGCAAAAGGTCCTGCTCTAAATGTCTGAGCAAGGAGTCATACAAAGCCACAGAAATGATAAATTTCATTATTGGCCAGATTTCTTTGTTTCCTAAAATCTCCACTTGTGGTAGTATTTTCTGGAAACTATTTTGATCCGTGCTCCTACAGGCATTCTAAGGCAAAATTAAGTCACCAGCTCACACATTTCTTGTAAGAGATTTTTAAAATGAGGGGAGGAGTGGTTGAAGAGAGAATGAGAGCAAAGAACATTTAATTTCTGATTTTTTTCCTATTTTCTTTTCAAATGAGACCATCAGTGACCAGCATGATAAACCATCTATCTGCCCATCATAGGGCTAAAGAACATTCTCTGTAAATTTCCTGTTCACTCACAACACCTTGTACACCATTCAGAGAAAGAATAGATTTTTTTAGTTAAGTTCAAACGTATGAACTCTAAAATAGTAGGAAGGAGCCTTGAGAGAGGAAGAGAATGAGGTACAGATAAGCAGAGGAAAGGTTTATAAATTAAAATTGATGAGCTGGAAAGAATTAGGACCCATTGAAAGCAGAAAGACTGTTTTTATTTATTTATTTACTTTGCTTTGTATGGTGTTGGAAGAAGCCTACGAAGAAAGGCAAAGGATTCTGGGACTCGGCAGTGGTCTATGAAGACCTGAACAAGGTTCTCAAAAGCAGTCTCAATAAATGAAGTCTTGTCTGGTAAATTTGACGGGTGGGATAAGAAAACACTGCATCATTACTGGGACCTTCTCCTAGTCTTATCTTATGAAAGTGAATGCAATACCGTCTTGTTTTATAACAATTTGTGACCAGAAGAATAACAAATAGACATGGTATCTGGAACCCCACAGTTTTGGTTTATCTACTGTTTACAACAGCTGCAGCTGTTATAAACGAAATTATCTATAAGACCTAGAGTTAGGATAACATCTGGATGGAAGCATGGTTAAATGAATCAGGCCTCTATGCATAATGTCAGAAGTGCTCAAACTGAAAAGATGTACGTTGGTTTCCCACAACCTGGATGATCCCAATCATCTGCCAAGCAATATGTGTGTGTGGTTTAATTTTCACTTACAGTATATAAACACTCAAAAGTTCAAGTGTTAACAAACCATCAAGCACAGACCAGATCCCTACAGAGGCCTTCTCTACTTTACTCAGAGATACAAACAAGTTTACAACAAAGTACAAATATTATGCATTCTTTACATAAAAAATTCTAATTGCTGGACTTGCAGAGACTGTTGATGTATGGCCGACATGGGTTGTATATTGGCTCCTTATTGAATGTCTAAAGAAATAAGGAAGGCAGTACAAACAAATCTCTACTCTGGGGCTGGTAAAGGAGGAAAAAAAATACATAAATACTAGAAGTCACAGACATGGATTCCAGTCTGAGGAAATGTTTTGAAATTTTTTCTTTATTATTTTGGACATAGTGTTTGATGCCCTAGACTTAGCTTCCTTGTCTTAATAATACAATTATGCTAGCTTCCCTTGCTCTTACCGCTTGCAATGGTTTAAGGAGTGCATTACTTTTGTTGATAGGGCTCAGGAAATGTGTGTTTTTTTTTTTCCTCATTCAGATTCCTCTTTGTTACACAGCTTCTTGGCCTTAGCACTGTCTATTGCAATGCCTGTTGCACATCAGGCACTCAACAGAAGCTTTGAAATAAAATTGACTGACACACACACGAGAAGAGAAATAAGGCATCCATAAAGACTCACCTCACTCTCAAAGGGGAAACAGCCTTTGAGAAAGCCAAAGGACAAGCATGATTAAAATGACATTGGCTTGATATTATTGCTCACAGATGGTTGCCAATCACAGATGCTTCTGAACCTAAGTAAACTATGAAACAAATATACTTAGTGATTGCACATTGACTTGAATGTCACAAGTGTAGTTGGCTTTGTGTTGCACGTTCTCCATGACCTCAACATTTAGTTATCTACTGCAAGGCTATCCAGGGAAACTTTATGCATTGATAGCAAATTCTACCTCCTTTGGAGGCTTGCATGGCACCCTCTGGTACCATGAGAAACAGTTCATAGGAAGCTTTCTGGTTAGATCCAGCTTTGTGGCCTCTTGGTCCTTTTTCTGTAGGGCGTGCCTTCCGTAATAGGGACTTAACTTCTGCCTCAGTGGGTACAACCAAGGGCAAAAAAATAGCAATAGGTTGTGTGTTTTCTCTTGGACAGCTCTGATCAACAACTCAAAAGAGGGTTTCTCATGTGTAGCACTGGGATTTTGAGCCCAGTCCCAGTGCATACATTTACAAAACACTCGCACACTTCATGTGGCTCAGGGAATATTGTAGACGATTTTAAGAGCCACAGGACCAGGGGGTTTCTGTGAGACTGTGTTTCCCAGTAGTGTCAGAAGTTACACCCCGGAAATGCCACGAACATGACTGTCTTTTCATGAGCTGAGGAAGGACAACAGCAAGAGACATGCCGCAGGCCTCAACTCTACACAAAGAACTAAAGACAACTAAGGAATGCTGAGTAGAAGAAACAGTCTTCCTCAGGGAAAAGCATACTTATTGCTTATCCAATACCAAATGTTCAGCCCTGAAAACACACATTTGAGTAACACACAGGCTGAACTGGTTATATTTAGAAATATATATATATATATACACATATATATGAATATCCTACATATACATAAATGGCATGGAACACCAATTAATGAAAAACTGACATGCAAGAATAAGAGCAAGGAAGGGCATATGCTTGGAGGAAGGAAAGAAGAAAGAAATGGTGTAATTATATTATACTCAAAAATAAAAGATGAAGAGATAAGTTATAGGGTTAAGAAATGTCTACCTAGATGTGCCCTCTCTAACGTGACAGCTATGGAGCTTCTAACCACTTGAAATGTGGCAAGTGCAACAGAAATGAGTTCATAATTTTACCTAAATCAAATTATCTTAGAGTTCAAGTCAATAGTTCCATGATTAAATGGTACGGTATTTAATAGCATGCTAAACAAATGATCTTATTCATCTCTGGAATTCTCAGACAGCATTGTGGCCAATACTAGCATGTGCCCAAGAGATGAATCAATAGAAGGAGATTGAAGCGTCAAAACCAAAGTTATGCTTCCTCCGGTTCAGGTGTGGCACATCTCTTTGATAGATTCCATATATTCACACCAGTGGAGGGGAAGCAAGGGCCCAGTCCTGTCCCATAGTTCGCATGCCTCCAGCCTTCTGGGACTCTTGTTTCTTCCGGTGTTAGGTCTGCATAATGGGGGGAGGATGTATAAGCTTGTTTTTAGGACTCCCCTGTTAGATTCTGTCTCATGAGACTCTTAGACTCTCTCCAGGTTGCTTTCCTCTTGCTTTGTGCCCCTGTTTGTATTTCAAAAACGTTCTCTTGTATGAAAGATATATTCTTCTGGCTTTGGACTATAAGTAGGATGTGTTTATAACAAGCATAGACATGCATGTATGTAGCTTACACATTTTAACGAAAAGAACAAGTGCGAATAGATCACAAAATGACATTTGCCGAAGATCTAAAGTAGGAAAGATCATTGTAAACTTAGTTAAAGAGCTGCAATGCTTAAAACATCCCAAAACAGGAGGCATGTTTTACCTTACAAAACCAGATTTATTTCTATCCTAAAGGCTTGTTGAGCATAAAGGAGTTGCAGTTGCAAAAATGCAGATTTCTGACGTGGCGAACTAAAGTTAAAGAAAAAATAATTCTGAAAACATTGTGGTCCCTTTGGCTCCCCTGGTTCCCTGCTCCCTGATAATGAAAAGAGTACACAAGCCCCACCTACTGGACAAAATAGGAATAGCCGCCAAGATCCCAGCAGCTTTGGAGTCTGTCAACTGACTCTCAAAAGTAAAACAAAATAATATTTTAATCTTAGTGTATTGTTTAAAAGTTACATCCTATGGATATTAAAAAGAATTTACTTTAAAGTTACAAGTAAAGGCTTTTAAACTAACAGGTCTGGCTTTTCAGATTTTGGAAATTATAGTAATGTGTCAGATCTTGTTTTAAAACATTGTGTTTAAAATAACAAAATCGCAAAATCCTAAGGCACACCGTGACGTCAGGATTTTCTTTTAGGCTTGGAGACTTGGGTCTGAATACATATCTTTTAGTAATATCATTTAAATCCATTTAGTCCTTAGATTAAATGCTCAATAAATTCAAGGAGTATCCTGTTTTAATATTTAGGGAAAACTGGAGAGTTATATCTTTTTAAGATATTTATTTTTAATTAGAATCCAAACAGTGCATTCATGCTAAGATGTTTTGGGCATGGAGATCAGAATCGATGTTTCTGAGATTTCATAAAATTTAGTTGAGTGACAAGCTAAATTTCTGGCTAATATGTGTGAACACCTTTGAGGCCACAAAGCAAACATTCTGCACCAAGACAGTTAATGTCAGTGACCTTTAAAACACTTCAGGAATGGAGTTGGGAGTTATCTGGATTGGATTCCAAGCCATACGTAAATATCTAAAAGTCTGACTTATACAGTATTCACTGGATTGGTAGATTGAAGACACAATCATTAAACAGCCATTTTATTTAATGCCATCCGTTAAGTTATCTTACACTGTCCACAAAAAAAAAACAAAAAAACAACAACAACAAAAAAAACCTTTTAGGTAAATAACAAGCCGAATATCTGGAGGAAAATATGCTGAGTGACTTGCATGTTTCTGAGCTCCTCCTCTCGGTGCCTTGTGTCATGTAAATACCTACATATGAAAGAGTTAAATGGTAATTAGTGTTTAATTCAGGTTATAACATATATAAATATCTTCATTATTTCCTGGCAAGTTATAAAATAATCATAGATGTTTGAAAGCGTAGCAGACAGGTTGCTTTGTAAATTCCCTTGACATTTCGTCAGACCATACTGCCGTCCTGCATACACTAATATGAACTTCCTGACCTCCTCCACCCTGTGAGCTCAGCAAAGCTGTTTGCCCTTATATAATTGAACGAATGATTGCTAAAGCAGATTTCTGAATTTCCTGCTCTACTAGCAGAAGGATGAGAAAGCTGGAGTTAAAATTCCTCAGCCTGTACTGGTGTGGTTGTCACTCAGAGCTCTGATTTCCCCAGATCTCTCAAAATAACTTATAATGCCACATACCGCATGTGCTGTAATAATCAGGGTTGCTATGGTGCTTTCTGTTGGACAGTCCCTTTGGAGCAGACAAAAGCTGTGAATTCAGCATCTTACAGTTATCTCCCTTTTTCCTTTTGAGTGTTTTAAATATCATAACGATAATATCCCTTGACAACTTGACAAGCTCGGGACTGAATAATGGGTACTTTGGGGTATACAGTTCTATGCTTTTTGTTATTGTTGTCTTTTTGAGACATCTGTTGGGATTTGGAAGTCAAGTCAATAGGATATATCTACAACTCTTTAATTGTGAAGATTAAAGGGGGAGATTTAAATGTGCCAATTAAAACTGACTTTTGCAAAATATGTTTTGTGGCTTCCAAACAAAATAACTATGAAACAGACCCCAAATTTTAAAGCTTTGAAAAGCACAGAGACAGCATATTATTATCTGAATAAGAATCCATATCTGGTCTAATATTATGAATAGAGATTTTCTCAATTTAGGCTAAGTACCTGTTCTTGTAAATTATTTTTACCACATTCAACAGCATTGTACCCGAAGATACCACCACCCGGGCAACTTGAAGCAGGTGAGTGAGCAGAAGTGAACGGAGGAAGGAAGAGTTCAGTGTTCGTAGAGTAGGTTCAGGGTGAGTAAAACCACTCTTGTTTTTCCTGTGTCATTGTTTTATTTTCATCTTTTTAGGGCAAGGAAAAGGGCTGAATCTTAAAATCACCTGTCTACACTTTGAGACAGACACACACAGAGAAACACACACACACACACACACACACACACACGTGTGTACCCACATACACATGTATGTGCAGGCAGGCAGGCACGCACACACACACACACACATAAACATGCATGTGCAGGCATGCATGCATGCACGCACACACACAAATACACACAGTACAAAAAGGTCTACAATATGATCCCTCAGGAATGCAGACAACAAAATGGATTCTCAAAGTCATGTAACTTACCTTCCTGAACAACAAGTTACCCCAGATCCTGGTTATCTCCTGACACGTTCAGTTAAATTTAGAGAAAAGCATGGCAAACAACACGAGTAAACAAACACTGAGTTCCTGATTGTTTTCAATGCTTTATAGACTGGTCTATGTTTGAGCCAACTATTATGCACTTTTATTATTATAACCTCGATTATAATCTACCTAATAGTTTGGAGAGAGATTCCAAGAAATGTGATTCTCTAGTTTCCATCCTAAAGGGTTGGTGTTTCTGTTGTCTACTTAGCAGCCTTAAAAATATATATGAATAGGGCCAGTGAGATGGTTCAAGAGGTAAGTGTGCTTACCACCAAGCCTGACAATCTGAGTTTGATCCCCTGGATCCACACAGTAAAAAAAAGGAACAGACCTGGTAGGTTGTCCTCCAGCCACCAGAGGTGTGCACACATACACAAACACATATACACTTATCAAGTAAATAGTTTATTTCAAAGAGAATATGTTTATTTACATATATACACATGTACATGTACACCAACCTCAGCAGAGCCAGTTAGATTTTTGGCCCCCCACTGAGCATCCAATAAAAGTTAAGAAATTTGAAAGTAAGTAATCTTTCCTAAAATTAAATTTTAGTTAGCACACCAAGAAACATGCTTAAGTATGACATCGGCATACATGCATGTGGCTATATTTTGACCATATTACTTTCCTCCCTTACTTCTTCATGCAGGTCTGTCCCTCCCTTCAAGAAGTCCAAATTTTGTTTTTTATATTTGAGTATATATAGTACATATGAGAAAAACATGGAATAATCCTTTCTTTCTACTTCATTGTCTTTTTCCTCCCTTCCTTCCCCTTAGATCCCCTCCCCCCCAGAACAAAGTGTACCTCTTCTCTTTTCACACCCTATGTATTTAAGTAGAAATATTTAAACACTATTTGAATATCCTCATGCATTCAAATATTTGAATATAGTCAAATATGAGTGACTAAACATAAATTATTAAATATATTTAGATAATTATACATCCTGAATTTACATATATTGAATCTAGATTCTGCACATAGGAGAAAACATGTGGTTTGTCTTTCTGAGTCTTGCTTGTTTCTCTTAACCTGATCTCCAGCACCGTTCATTTATCTGAAAACACTACCATTTCATTTTTCTTTATAAATGAAAGTCACATTGTGTGCATGTGTGTGCATTTGTGTCATATTTTCTTTATCCATTCACTCATTGCTGGGCATGTAAGATAATTCCAGAACTCGACTGTAGAGTAAAATGCTTGCATAAACATCAATGTGCAAAGAATCTCTGTGGTCCGCTGCCCTTGATTCCATTAGGTACACACTCAGGAGTGCTATAGCTAAACTATATGGTAGTTTTATTTTTACCTTGTGAGGAACCTCTGTGTTGATTTCAGTAGTGAATGCACCACCTTGCAGCCATTGATAGGGGTTTCTCTTTCCTTACCTCGTTGCCAGCATTCCCTGTCATTTGTTTTGTTGTTTTATTTTGTTTTTAAATGACAATCACTATGACTGGGATGAGACGAAATCTCAAAGTAATATTACATTGTTTTTTTCACAACGACTAAGAATGTGTACACATTTTCAAATACTTATTGGTCATTTGAATTTTCTTGTTTGAGAACTGTCTTAGTTTATTAGATTATTTATTGATTTGGTTACTGTTAATTTTTAGACTTCTTACAGACTCTAGAAATGTAGTTAGTCTCCATTTGGGTGTAGAGTTAGCAGAGATCTTTTCTCACACTGTAACCATCCTCCCCACTCTGATGTCCAAAAGCCCTTTACATTCATGTAATCTCTTTTCTGAGTTCTCAGAAGGTTTCCTGTTTCATTGCAATCCTCTTAAGGCGTCCTGGACCACACCTATGTCTAATATGCTTTCTCCCAGTAGTTTTAGAGTTTTAGTTCTTACATTAAGGCATTGTATACATTTTTATGTGTGTGTGTGTATGTGGGTGCGTGCAAGGTGAGAGATGAGTATTTAGCTAGATCCTGAACACAAGATGAAAGACATGTATTTCCCTAGATCCTGAATGTTGCTGGACAGTTTGTCAGCAATGCTTGCTGAAGTGACTGTCCTCTCTGATGTGTGTGCTGGGTTGAAAACTCCATTAGCTTGTGGGCTTAATTCTAGAATCTGTTCTATTCCATTGATCAGAATGTCTGTAGTTGGTGTATTGCAACACCATGCTAGTTCTGTTACTGAATCTCTGCAGTACAATTTAAAATTAGGTGCTATGATGTAAAAATCCAAACGAAGATGGTCCTGTAGCTCCCGTGCTACGACAGGACCAGTACGCAAGCCAGAAACTAAACCTAGAGACTTAAAAATATACAGACAAATACAGAGACAGAGACAGAGAGAGACACAGAAAAAGACATGGACACAGGTCACTCTTGAAACAAGAATGCCAAATGCCAAACTTTATTGTGCTCAGGGGCAGCTTATACAGGGATTCTTAGCCACGCCCAGCTCTCGGGATCTTTCAGCTGCAGGTCTCATGAGAACCATCAGGGTCTCGTGCTCAGAGCAGCTGCAGGCAAAGAAAGTCAAGGGGCCAGGGACCTATAGCTCCCAACACTATGATGCCTCCAGCAATATGTAATTCTCACAGTCTAACTGCTGGTGACAGTCATCAATTTATGGTAAACTGGCATTTTTACTGTCTGCTGGCTACTTTTCTGAAATAGAGTGAAGACAACTGACAGGGCCTGGGAAGATAGAGAAATATCATTTGGCCAAGGCACTCAATCTAAAAGTAGTCTTGTGAGTACATAATTGAAGGTATTTGTTATGAAATCAGCTTTTCACCCTTGTCATACACCCAATAGATCATTCTGAACCACAGCAAATGTCAGTCTCAGTTCACCAAGATCAATATAAAAATATAGAAATTATACAAATGTGGTCCAAAATAAAATAAAAATGTGTCTTTCACCTCCACTTTGTAGACTGAAAATGGAATTTTGAATTCTAATGCTTACACACCCTGTTTCTTTTTAATACCTACATCTATTTTAACCTCTGCTCCTTCCTTAGGACATCTCACTCCTGCTAACCCTAAAGCAGTCACTGCACAAAGGCACGGCAATCCTTTTGGAAGGCCATCTGCTGACTGATAGTCAGCGAGTCATTCATATCTATGACTATTATCGTTCATTGTATGACCTCAAACTTACTAGAATTAAGTTCAGATGATTGAACATCTGGCCTAGAAGATTTTATTATTTACATATTTTGAGCAATAAAAGCAATGACTTTGAAAGGAATATGGTTTCTTTCTTTTCTTTATCTCTTCCACCCAAGAACAGTCTGTTGACTGAGGGGTTTCTGTCTTTCCTGGTTCCCATATTAAGTCCCAAAGAAATAAGACAGCTCTACATTAACTATAAATAGTGGCTCAGTACCATATTTCGCAAGACAGTCACATCTTGCTTCTCTTGTGGCTGGGTCAGGACTGCCGAACAGGACTTCCTTCTTCCCAGAATTCTCCTGTTTTCATTGACCCGCCTCTATTTCCTGTCTGGTTGTCCCATCTATACTTCCTGTCTGGTTACTGGCCAATCAGCATTTATTTAAAATATAATTGACAGAATACAGACCATTTTCCCACACCAGTAGTCCCAGGTCAAAGATTCTGGAAGGTTAAAAACTTCAGATTTTATCAGGAGCCAATTAAGCATCTGAGAAATAGCCTGAGACACAAAATAAATTATTTTTGAAACACTGAAAACATTGTACCAAAAATGTAGTTAGATAGATAATAGCAAAATATATAATGTGTTATCACTATAGGATGGAACAATTAAAGATAATCATTATAGCAATTAGAGTTTACTAAGGCTGGTATGGTAACATATAGTTTTAATTCTGGCACTCAGGAGACAGAAACAGGTGAATTTCTAAATTCAAGGCAAGCTTTGACAGCCAGAGCTACACACACATACACACACACACACACACACACACACACAGAGAGAGAGAGAGAGAGAGAGAGAGAGAGAGAGAGAGAGAGAGAGAGAGAGACCAAAAAACCTGTCTCAAAAACAAACAAAAGGAAGGAAGGAAGGAAGGAAGGAAGGAAGGAAAACAAAACTAGAGTGACAGTTTGAATAGGAATGGCCCTAAAGGCGCATATATTTAAATGCTTAGTCACGAGGGAGTGGCATTACTTGACAGGGAATAGGAAATGTGGCTTTGTTGAAGTAGGTATGGCCTTGCTGGAGTAGGCATGACCTTGATGGAGGAAGTACATGACTAGGTATGAGTTTTGAAGTTTCAAATGTTCAGTCTAGGCCCAGTGTCTCTCTCTTCGTGCTGCCTGTAGATCCAGATGTAGAACTCTCAAGCTTCTGTTTTAGCACCATGTCTCACATGTGCTGCCATGAGTCCCACTAAGAGGATAAGAGCCTCTAAACCTCTACACTGTAAACCAGCCACAATAGAATGTTTTCTTTTATGTTAGTTGCCATGGTTATGATGTCTCTTCATAGCAACGGAACATTGACTAAGAAAAAGTGAAAAGGCTTTAGTTTTCTGCCCATTCCTTCACTAGGAGACAAAAAAGAATCAACCATCATTTATAACTATTATTTTAAAAGAATATTTTAGAGCATATTTATATAAATATTTCATCCATATTTTAATCATATCATTGAAATTACATCTAAAAATCATTTAATCAATTATATGAAGTTCCTAATTGTTTAAATTATTTAGGTGGCATGTGCTTTATTTATATGCAATCATTTCCTTCTTCAGGAAGGTTTACTATGGTATAATGTCTTCCAGATAATGTTAATGCCTTCTCTATGAATGTAAAGCCAATCATAGCAGGACAACATGTAGTGGTTTGGAAAGTAAAGTACGTATTGCACTTGATTTTTGCCAACACAGCAGCATCTCTATTAAATACAAACACTTGACAACATAACACAGCACCACCACCTGCTGATGGAAAATGAAAATTCAATTCAATGTGTTGTCAGCACTCAAAGCTACATCTCAAAAGCATTGTGGGGATAAACATCACAGTCACCATGATGGCTCAAATTTTAACTCTTAAATCATTAATGTTTTGAGCACAGGTGTTGGTTTTAGAGTCATACTAACATGGCATGAGAGCCGATAAGAAGGAAGCAGGGAAAGTCAGGTGCAATAATTACAGCAGATCTTTCTTTGGACCATGAGCTCCCAAATAGTGACACAGAGTCTTTTTATGAATTATGAAAGCTTGGCCTTAGCCGGGCAGTGGTGGCACATGCCTTTAATCCCAGCATGCAGGAGGCAGAGGCAGGCAGATCTCCGTGAGTTCGAGGCCAGCCTGGTCTACAGAGCTAGTTCCAAGATAGGCACCAAAAACTACAGAGAAACCCTGTCTCGAAAATAAAATTTAAAAAAAAATGAAAAAAAGAAAGCTTGGTCTTAGCTTAGGCTTGTACCCAATTAACTCTTACAACTTAAATTAATCTGTTTATATTATTCTATGTTCTGACACATGGCTTGTTACCTCTCCTCAGCACTGTACGTTTAACTTCTTCAGTGTCTGGGTGGTGAATCTTCCACCTCAGGTTCTTTACCAGAGTTTCTTTTTCTGCCTGGAAGTCCTGCCAATCCTCTCCTGCATAGCTATTGACCATTCAGCTCTTTATTAAACCAATCAGAACTTGCCTTAGGCAAGTGAGGAAAGATAGAAACACTTCGTAGAAAAGTATTACCCCACAGGTAATGGCTTTCAATGAAGCACTTCACAGTTTTTTAGAGTGAAGAGGACCCATTTCTTTGATACAGCATCCCTATTGGGTCACTTTCCACATTTTGTAGGCTATACTTGTTTCTTGCTCTGTGTAGGCATTCCTGATAAATGCTTCTGATGGAATGTGGGCAGAAAATAGGGCTTTTCAATCTGGTTTTCAGTTCTAACCATTCCACTGGCTAGGTTTGACATCAACCCAATCACTTAACTTCTCAGAATCCAGGCTAAAATTTTTCTAAATTGGAGCATCCACATGGGCCTTGAAAACCTTGAAATAGCAAATGGAAAGTATCTTCTGTATAAATTAGTACTGAAAAGAATGGCTTCTTCAACTACTTAGCATTGTTTAATTCACAATTTTTAAATAGTCAAAACCTGTCATTCTAATTGATGCTGCCCACATATGTTGCACAGGAACTGCTTATTTGTCCCAGCTGCCCGGCTAGCTTAGCCCCAAAATAACCACACAGAAACTGTATTAATTAAATCACTGCTTGGCTTCTTATTCTTAGCTCTAGTTTCTTATTGGCTAATTCTTACATCTTAATTTAACCCATTTCTATTAATCTGTGTATCGCCATGTGGCAGTGGCTTACCGAGTAAAATTCCCAGAGTCTATCTCTGACTCTGTGTTCTTCCTCCCAGAATTCAGTTCAGTCTTCCCCACCTACCTAAGTTCTGCCTTATCAGGCCAAGGCAGTTTCTTTATTCATTAATCAATACAAGCAACACATAGAAAGAAGGACCTCCTACACCATACATATTCTGAGATGTGCAGCTTTTATCATAGCTATTAGTGGCTTCATTCTTTAAAAAGAAAAAAAAAGCTAATTAACCTTTTCTCAGGAGGAAAAAGAAAAAAGGACATAAAATGGGCTGGGAAGGGAAGTGGGGGATATGTCAGGGAGATGAATATGAAAATTAAGCTTCACCTACATTTCTGAATGAATATTGATTAAAATTCCTATTTTTTCATTGTGCTTAAGTTGACTGATTTGATTTCATGTGTGACCCTACTTCAGAGACAATTATATGTACTCTGGTGAGTTTATAGAATGTTGTCACTAAAATCCCATTCTGAAGAGTTCAGAAAAATATCACAAAGAAATAAGAGAGATCACAAGACAAAAGGAAGCTTATCATGGAAAAACATGTCAAGACTGTGACTTCATTCAGACAGAGTGGCTGTCACACCATATAGAGAGCTATAGTTTTGGTCTGTAGAAGGTGGGGCAATTTTAAAAGCAGGTTCTTCTCTCATTAGCATGATCTTAAAGAGCAGGCTTTTGATGTGGGATGCTCCTCTGTATGCTGTGAAAATTTTTTATTACCATTGGCTAATAAAGAAGCTACTTTGGCCTTTGACAGGGCAGAATATAGCAAGGCAGGAAATCCAAGCAGAGACAGAGGAGGGAAGAAGACAGAGTCATAGAAATGCCATGTAGCTGCCAAAGGAGAAAGATGCCAGAAACTTAATGGTAAACCACAGCCTTTTGATGATACATAGATTAATAGAAATGGCTTAATTTAAGACATAAGAGCTAGCTAGGAATATTCCTGAACTGTTGGCCAAACAGTGATGTAATTAATATAGTTTTGTGTGATTATTCAGGACCGGGTGACCGGGAAGCCAAAGTCGAGT
The DNA here is from genome assembly GCA_004026605.1 of Ondatra zibethicus. Taxonomy (NCBI): domain Eukaryota; kingdom Metazoa; phylum Chordata; class Mammalia; order Rodentia; family Cricetidae; genus Ondatra; species Ondatra zibethicus. The sequence goes on along the minus strand of PVIU01002779.1, from coordinate 139,700 downwards.
CTTTATTTACAGACATTTATCTCTCTTCTTTTCCCTGGTGAATCCAACTCATAAACCCCATATAAAGAAGTAATTTCTAAAATTCCTTGAAGTATTTTTGGTCCTAAAAGGCAGATGTAGGCTTATGGGTAATGGCAGAAAACTTGTTGGTCACCAACCACTTCAAGTCCTTGATGAAAATTTAGGTGAGAAAAATCAAATATGCCTACACCGTGGATCTCTTTGGTACTCCATAAAATAATGTGATGAGTGGGGTTTATGAGATCCCATTTCACACAAAATAAATTGAGAGTGATTGGGGGCAAGACCCACTGTGAAGCCCAGGCTTCCATACAATGTCTACATACATGCATGCCTACGTCTGTATGCCCTTGTGTACATACCATCATAAGTAAATTCACATACAACATACATGAAAAAAATAAAGAAATGACTACTATTTGAGAAAAATGCTGAAATCTGAGTTTTTCATAACAGAGACTCACAGACTTCATTTCTCTGGGCAGATCTGAAAAGGTTTGGAGTGAATAAATTTAATCTTCTCTGACCATTAATTAATAGTCTTGACAGGTGTCAAAGGGTCATGCAACAATGAGGCAAATACAATATCACATTTCAAACCAAGTCCATTGTCATCAACATCTTATTTTCAGGCATCATTAATTGTGAAACTTGAAACGTCCAGAATGTTGTTACTACCAGAGAATTTTAAATGGTTCATGATTGAATAGGACAGGGCAAGGGAAGTCTCCCAAATGTGTCACTAATTGTATTTCTCTTCTTGGTGATATCTGCATTTTTTTCCCTGTGTGATGCACCGACTAGACCCAATCTCAGACTGCCTACAAGCCAACACTTCTGTACCACCTAATGCAAACTTGAATAGAAATATTCAGGCTAGCAAGCGACACATCAATACACTACCACTCTCTTAGCACAGATGATAAATTCAATAGTGAGCCCTGAACTCAAAGCCAAGCCAAGCGTGCAATGTGTGATGCCTGTGAGGGGTCTGGAGATGATGCTCACACTGCAGCTTTAGCTGTTTTGTTATTGTTTGTTTTTCTTTGGGTTTTAACCATAGTATTCAATTGTCTTTAACATATGTGTGTGTAGGACCTTCATGTCCATGAATACTGTACCACAATCAAAAAATTTTAAAACCACAGAACCTCCTAAAACTCCTTGTGTCTTTTTAATATCCCTCATGATCATTTCTCCAGCCCTTATCAGAAGAGTTTCTTTATGCAGTGAAAAAAAAAATGGTGAATGCAGAGATTCATGGCTGCTGGTAGTGCTAAGAATTAGTGACCGTTGAGTGTTCCGTCTTTAACGACACATTTACATCAGCTCCTCTAAGGCTCAAGGAACACCCTAGAACAGAAAGCAGAAAAGGAGTCAGATGACAGGGAAGAGAGCTGTGAGATTCTATATTATAGGCCTGATACTACCATTAGGCCAAAAGAAATTACTGCAACTACCATTGCCTGCACTAGGCCTGTACAAGACTGAGCTGTCAAGAGTCAGTCATGGATAGGAAAAGGGAGCATGGGACCTTACTCCTCCATGCAGATCTACTGGCTACTGATGGATGTTAGGAGAGGGAGAGTCATTACCTTTGACTGTGTAGCCACATTTAAGCCCTCCATGCTCCAGGTGATAACTGCATGCCCATGTTCATGCAATAGACCCGAGTCAAATGTGGTAGATCACAAAGCAAAACAAAATGAAATGAGTGTGGAAAAGGAACCTGGAAGGAACATGGGAAGGAACTGGTGGTGGGAGGGAGACAAGAAAGGGGAAGGAAGAGTAATCAGAATATATTGTGTATATGTATAAAATTATTAAATAATAAATATTTTTTCTTGATTTCTGGGTAAAGCATTCACTCTTTTGTCTTCAAATATTATAGTAGCTATATATCCCCATGCATGACCTGTACCAGCTTATAGTATCTTCCATTCTAATTTTGCTAGCAGATTTCAACAGGAATAGACAGTAGATTTAACTAAATGAATTGCTTGAAATGTCCATTTGATTTATCTAGTTTAGTTTGTAATATGATGAATTAAAGTAATTTATTTTACATACTAAGCCACTCTACATTTCTAAGATAAACTTAATAATGATAAATTACCAGAATTGCAAATGTAAACCTAGCAATAGCATGAACTAATACCACATAGCAATAATTTTTATAGATATATGTGAAAACCATATATCCTGACCACATTTCAGAAAATTTAATCCACAAAAGGTTAATACACAAGAAACACAAAGTTCAAGAGCAATCGTGGAAGACAGAGAGGCACTGAGAAATAACATCAATAATTAAGTATCTGTGTATTAATAGGATTGATTTTGAACCACTTTCCAGTTCTACACAGGAATTGTCATAAAATTTGCTGTTACTTATTTTAGTGAAATATCTTAGTCTTTATTGGCATTTGTTTCCAAAACTCTAATAATTTAAAATGATTGTCAAGTCTTTCTCTAGTTTTGAGCCATAAATCCCAATATAATATGATCACTTACCTGCTTTAGTGACTAGAATGTTTTCAATTGAGAGGATTGAAGAATCTTCATGATGAAGTCAAGTTTGTAATTTTATTTTTTGTTTGAGCTCTATATACTTAGATACTTTTACCACTGGATAAAATTTTCATGTAAATTAACAAACTGCTTTTCTGGTGTATAAATCCCCAAAAATCTATATTCTCAAAGCATAACCTCCAATGTTATGGTATTTGTAGATGGGGGCTTTCTAATATAATAAAAGCATGATGGTAGAACATTCATGAATGGGATCCAAAGTCCTATAAGAAGAGAGATGTGAAGCTACACATTTGCAAGGGGAGCCTCCACTCTCTACTATGACAAATGAGAAGATCAATGTCTGGAAACCAGAAAGCGGGACTTAGCCACACTATTTATCAGCCAGCATCTTGATCTTTTCTAGCTTCCGGAATAGTAGGAAACATTTTTGGTTTTTCCATTCTATATATATTAATATATAGAATTAGTCTATTAATCTATTTAGTCAATTAAATCCACCTAATCTAGTAGCCTTAATCTATTAAAACATAGGATTGTAAAATGTACTTTTATAGGTCAATCTAAACACCAAATTACATGACGGACATGAAATCTCTGTGAAGCACAATGACATCCTTCCTTGCCTTTTAGGACAGTCAACTTCAAACATGGTTTTCATGTTTAAATATAGATCATTTTCAAAATCATCATATTCAATGTATTACACTAACACACTGAAAAAGTATCATTTTAGTATCAAGGATTTACTTAAAACTAGCTAATAGATGCAGCAGTTTGTCTTGCTTATCTCTTTAGTATGTGTAAAACTGTGGCTCTGTTCTAGGCATTGAAGATACATCTGTGATATCCATGTGTGTGTGTAAAATGGGATAATAAAAGGCATGAAGGAAAATAATCACAGCCGAGGCTGAAATGTAGATTGAGTGTTTCCTCTCTTAAAAAGTCGCAGGTAGCATATTTAATAAGGTGACAATTGAAGAACCATCTATGTAAAATGATGAGTAAGACTAAAGGAGACAAGGCTGTTGTAGGAACGGACAGCAGCAAGTGTCAAAATCCCATAGTTATTATATGTTTGAGAATGTAAAGAAAAAATAGCCACTGTGGACTAGAGAAGGCTATGTGGGGAATGAAGAAAATAGGAACCATGTTTTTAGTCATTTTCTCTTCTGAAATTGACATAAATGTTTCTCATCAGTTTCATTTCACCTGATACCACCTAATACCCAAGGTAAATTTTCTTTATAATCCCTGTGGGACTTTTTCCTGTTTCTGTTTCTGATTTTGCCTTTTAGTTTAATGTCTATGTGGATATCTCTCTCCCTGAAAAAGTCAGTGGCAAGTACTGTTAGGAGAACTCAACTATTTCTTCCAAGGAAGATGTCCTTCCCAGGGAATGTAGAGCATCCTGAATCCTAGCTAGTGTTTGGAGGGCATCTTGCCCCCAAGTGATGTGAAACCCTTAGCAGTGTCATGTATTTCCCTAAAGTAGAAACATTCCCTATGGAGTTGAATTAGAAGAAGACAATTGTGGAAAATGACACAGTGTAACTCTTGCAGGGTTCCAAGAGAGAGTTGATAATTCTTAAAGGTGGCTTTTATTTCTGCTGTCATGAAGAAGTACATGTATAATCCCAGTGCATGGAAAAACACCTCAGATTTCTACAAGAGTAGAATTTGAAGCCATGAATTATGTTCAGCATTGAGAGAGATGCCTGACAGAGTTGAACATGGAGATATTAAACAAAAACTCAGACAGAGAAAGAAAACAAGTTTTACCCCAAATATTTTTCACTATGAAGAGCTTACTCTCACCCACATGCCTTCTGGAACATATCGATAACTTCAGATGTAAAATCCAGAATCCAGAATGACGTAAACTAACAGTCACAGTTTCATAACTTTCATAGGTTGCATCAATGCCTTAGTTTTCTTTTCCCCCACAAAGAGCCTTGGGAAAAACACGATTCAGAAACTCTAATAAAGCCCCACAACACAGAAGAAAACAGGGTGTGAAGTCATGCATCATGGCAACAATTTTCTTTTACAGAAACAGGAATAATAAAGCTAAAGAGATGGCTCAGTCAGTAAGAGCACTACTATGCCTCCATGTTATTATTCTACCAATGTCCACATCCAGACGAGTTTTGGATGAGGGATGAGACAGACTGGTAGGCCACAACCATGTGGCTTCACACAGGATATGATCATTTCTGACATTTGTTGAAATTGTAATAGTTCTATCATCATATAGGAGCATAATTGGTTTTTTTCTAATCTAATAAGAAAGGAAATATTTTTCTATACCATTATTTTGAGTGTAGAAATAGAGGGGCAGACTAAGATTACACTTCCTTTCATAGTTCAGCACATATAAACTTTGAGTCAGAATCTATGCTTCCTCACTTGGATCCCCTTCTGCACAATACTTCTTAACTATCCCAGAACAGATGGCCTGCAAGGAAGTCACATAGGCCCTCTCTATTGCAAATGGCAGTTACCCCAAATATTGGAGCTTTCAGTTAATCATTAAATTCCAATGCATTTTAAAGCAAATGTAAAACATAATATTTGGCCCATGGAGAAAATTACAAAAAATTAAATAAACTTCTTTTCAAATTAAAAAAGGGAAACAATCTTGTTAGCTATCCTAAAAGGGAGGTTGAAAGACAAATTTGATCTAATTAGGAGAGTGTAAAGAAAATATCTAAAAGCAAACCATACACCTTGTAATAGTGTAGAGGTAAACAAAGAAAATCTGTCTTGTTATTCTGAAATGAGACCATTGTAATTGTAGAAAAAATCAGCACCAATGTATTCACTCAAAAAACAGATGTTTAGCCTAAGCTGGCATGGCAAGGAGCTAAACTAAAAAACAGAGACAAAGACATGGAGCATTGCCGAAGAGTGATCAATGCTGATTTAATAGACTTAATGGGTGATGTGTGAGTTCCCTCTGTATGCTGTGACTATGTTTTACAACCATTGGTTAATAAAAGAAACTGTTTGGGCCTATGGCAGGACAGAATAGAGCAAGGTAGGAAAACTAAACTGAATGCTGGGAGAAAGTAGGTGGAGTCAGAGAGAAGCCAAGTAGCTGCCACAGGAGACAGACACCATACTGGTAGGTCACAACCATGTGGCTACACACAGATTAATAGAACTGGGTTAATTTAAGATATAACAGCTAGCTAGAAATACACTTAAACTATTGGCCAAACAGTATTGCAAGCAATATAGTTTCTGTGTAATTATTTCCAGTCTGAGCAGCTGGGAAATGAATACGCAGTCTCTGCTTACAAGTATTGCTCTAAATACACCTGAGGGGGCAGAATTAAAGTGCTGAGCCCAAGTTTGGGGTCTGTTATGTGTCATCCCACAATATATCCCTCAACTATGTTTTCTATTCGACTTTTCTCCATATCATGGATGTGTAGGTCTCAGCCTTTCATATGTAATCTTAAGAAATATTTGGTTGAAGTTGAGTATTTGAATATTAGTGGTGGTGGTTGCTATAAAGCACTGGTTCTCAGGCTCCCTAAGGCTGCAGCCCTTTAATACAGTTCCTCATGTTGCGGTGAACTCCCCCACCATACAATTTAGGGTACCCTTGAATTTGTAGCAGTCTTCCTGCATCTGAACCCCAGGGCTGGGAGTAAAGGCTGTACCACCATGTTGAAAAAAAAAACATTAAAATGATTCCTCAAGGTACATAATTCTACCTTTGATGATCTTTATATATTTCCCAATCTAATTGACATTGGGAATAAATATATATTATGATTTATTTAGAAGAAGAAAATATTTTCTGATTAGTTATTTTGATAGAGCTGCTCTCAAAATAACCTCAAACAAACAAACAAACACAAAAGCTATTTTGAAATACCAGCTAGAGATCATCCAATTTAAAAAGTAAGAAAAAGCCCAGAACCTGGCATATGTTTAGAAATACTAATTGTAGACATGGTTTGCTCAGCGTTCCCTGAGAAGCAATACAACATTCTTTCCTTTGAAAGGATGAAATAATGATAATAACAGGCGATAGTCACAGTAAGAACCTGGACTCAGAAAAGAGTGTGGAGGAATTCCAGGGCATATGCCAGAATACCAAGATAAAATGCAAGGAATGATTGATCGTGGTTCCTCACCTTTCAAAGATGAGTTTTTCAGTTCTGCATGGAAAGAGTTGGCGAGGGAATTCCACTTGCAGAATGCTAGATTTTTGCCACCTGTAAAGGCTGTTGAGAAGAGCAGTTACAAAGTCTTTACTGGTAGTTTTTCTTAAGTGTTTACTCTTAGATCTCAGTCTTCAGTCCACAGATGAAGAACACTGCTGGGAGTTGCTGAAATGAAGGGTTTTGTACCGGGAAACTGCTCTACAATCTGAGACCACTGCAATGCATGGAGATGACACCCTTGGGAATTCAGATACAACCTTGGCCTTCTTAGTGGGAGCAGGTAGAAGTCCTGGACAGACTTTAGGAGGAAACTAGAGGCTGCTTTCATGTCTTTGTAGTAGAGACTGTCACCTTTAGAGTCACTGGGTTGAAAGCTCAAAAGTCAAGATTCTATTGAGATGAATATATAGATTAGAGTCTGGTCAATGAGACAACTTATCAATATACAAAAAGATGTATATTTTCATATATGCTACATTCATGAAGCAGAAATCATTCATCTTATAGGCAATATATGAGATTTTCATATCGTACAATAACACAGTGAAGTGGAACTGGACACTCTCCAAGTTAGGGTATACATTCTGGATCTTTTTCTTGGTGTGGAGGGAAGGGCACATCTTTTCCTCCTAAATGGACAGTGATGGAGAAGACTTTAGTTCTAGACTAAGCAGGTAGATCTAGGTGAGTCATTCCTCTTATCTTCTACTCTTTCTCTGGAGTTTGTTATGCTCTTTGAGGGCACAAATCCTGCCTCAGACTGTTCTTGAGCCCACCTTTCCTATGTATTTTGCTAGAGTACTTTAAATGCTGCTGGGACTCAAGGCTGCAGTGTGTTTGCCATTCTTTGACTGATTGCTAATCAGTAGCCACATAATTCTCATTATATGATGTTTAGCATCCAGACTCCAACTTCTGCATTAGCTAATTATAACAAAAGCAATTAAATACATTGTTGGGGGTTTAAGACCAATTCATAAATAATGAATGAATAAGTGAATGAAATTAAAGAAAACCTAGCCATTAGGATAAAGGTTAACAAGTGAACTGTCCCTTATACCTGCTGGTAAAGGAAAAATCAGTTTTCTACAATAGAGTGACACTGAGTATACCATTTAAGGACTAACCTCATGTTCAGGAGTAGATGATCAACATGTAACGGACTCCACAGTTTTTTTTTTGTGTGTTTGTATTTGGTTATAGTTTGCAGGGGTTTCGGGGAATGGTTTTATTTTTACTTTCTTGGTTTGGTGGTTGTTATTGTAGTGGTTTCTGGGGGGTTTGAGAAGGAACTTAAAGTACGGTAGGTAAGGAAGGGGAGAGGATCTTGGATGAGGTCTTGGGGGAGGGGCAGAATGTGATAAAATATATACTTACATTTAAAAAATTGTTTTAAATAATAAAAAACTATAATAGAAAAGAAGAAGAAAATGTACCAAGGACCAAAACAAACACCTCACCAAAGATAAATGGATGACATACAAGTATATGAAAAGATGCTCCTTAGTGTCGGAATCCTGGTCCACTAAACATACTCTAACCAATTGCCACAACAGGCAAAACCCAAAATTTATTTCTCACTGTTCTAGAGGCTAGGAAGTATGATAGTGGAGCCAGTATAATTGAATTCTGATGAGTGCACTTCTGATTACAGGAGGAAGACTTGTCAGGGTGTCTCCACAAGGCAGAAGGGGCCGACTTCCTAATACCATGTCTTGGGAGGGGGATAAGTTTTATCCTATGAATTTGCAAGAGTACAAGCATTTCTACAATACTGATTAAGAAGGGCACATTAGAACAATAATGAGATGCATACCCACAAAACGGTCCACATTCACTACACTGAGCACACCAACAGCAGACAAGAATATAGAAAGACAGGACATCCATTCATTGTGACTGGGCTTGCAAAACAGTTCCATCACCTTGGGAGTCAGTTTGGTTGCCTGTTACAAAATGAAGCAGAGTCTTACTACTCAGTAACCACACTGTCATATTTAGCTGGAAGGGGTGAAAATGTCCATACAGAATCCTGAACACATATAGTCATTAAAAATTTTCTGAATAATTGCCAGGCTGTTGAAAATAACCAACATGTCTTTAGAATGGAAATGAACAAACTGACAGATCCTGACAATGCTCAGTGCAAAACAGGAATTGGTTCTTGAGCCTGAAGTGATATGAGGGAAACAAGTACTTTGCATTAAGTGAAAGGAAAGACAGGAAAAGTTTAAATGCAATATGACTCTAAATGCATGACATGCTGGAAAATTAAAGCCATGGAGGCAGTAAAAAAATGCATTGATAACCAGGGCTGAGATACAGCTATGAATGAATGGGCATGGCAGAGAGGACTTAACTCTAACCCTAATCCTAACCTTAACCCTAACCCTAACTAGGGAAATGAAAATATTCTATGGTACTTCCATGTAGGATGTATGACAGTATACAGTGCCTAATCCCACAGAATGCACAACATTGAGTGGAACTAATGAAAACTACAGATTGAGGATTGAGATGTGTCAATGTTAATTAGTCAGTTGCAACAAGCATGCCATTCTCCTGGAGACTGTTGATAACAGAGGTCTAGAAATGAAATATTTATAATATACATGCCTGGGAACATACAGATTAGTTGCATGTCATCAGGATTCATGGTCACGAATTCATCTAGAACTGGATGATTTAATAATAAGCATATGGGTCAGAGCTGCCTCCTCTAGATATAGTGAATAGGTCGCTATGGAATAAAGAGAAATCGAGCTGCTGTAAAGGGAAAAGACAACAATGGAGATTCTAGACAATTTGACATCTCTTGAGATCTTCATGTGTGAAACTATGTTTCTCCTAGATCAGGGCTTTTATGAGGCTCTGTTGGGAAATATTGTTTTCAGGTGTGTGACTTTTTACACTGCATTTGTCTAACTCTCTGAAGCTCTGTTACTGTGCCTGTCTAAAGCACTTGACGGTCCTAATAAAGAGATGAATGGCCAACAGTGAGGAAGAATCAAGGATAGGCCGGACTAGCAGGTACAGAGAATAAATAAAGGAGAAATCTGGGAGGAGAACACGGAGCAAGAGAACAAGGAGAGGTGGACATCAGGGGCCAACCACCCAGCCACCCAGCCACCCAGCCAGTCACAGAGTAAGAAGGAAAGAAAGGAAAACATAAATAGAGAAAGATAAAACTCAGAGGCAAAAGGTAGTTGGGATAATTTAAGTTAGAGAAAGCTGGCAAGAAACAAGCCAAGCTAAGACTGGGCATTCATAACTAAGAATAAGCCTCTCTGTGTGATTTATTTGGGAGCTGGGTTGTGGGCCCCTCAAAAAAAAAGATTAAAACATCACACAGCATTTTGGTGTTCCAACATGAGGCTATATTTCCATGTAGGACCTGAGAAAACTGAAAAAAAAATGTATACAGCGCCTTTAAGAGTGTACACCTGCTGGTGAGCCCCTTGAGCAGTCAACGTTAAATAGGAAAAAAAAAAGTAAAAATGTCTGTCACAGTGCATGCATCAGCATTCTAGAACTATAGGAAGGTCGAATGCAGCTCCTGGTGATATAAAGCTCCAACCAAGGCACAAGCTGTAGGCTTGGCTCTCACAACCAACCCCAGAGTGGATGGAGCTGGCCTCTAGAGCGCGTGGAGAACCAGGTGTAGCTTAGCAGTACAAAGTTTGCTAGTGCAGTTAAAAAAGACTGGAGACATGTAGTCAAAGAGTTCCAGATGAAGCCTGGTGATGGTGGCGCACGCCTCTAATCCCAGCACTGAGGAGGCAGAGGCAGGGCGTGTCTCTGTGAGTTTGAGGCCAGCCTGGGCTACAAAAGTTTGTTTCCAGGCCAGGCTCCAAAGCTACAGAGAAACCCTGTCTCGAAAAGATAAAAATGAAAAGAGGTCCAGATGAACAAACCCCTAAACAGGTTCCAGTGTGTTTTACAATGTGTATACGATAAGAAAGAGAAAATGGGCATAGGCAGTCATTGAAAGGAAGAAATAGATTAAAAATGATAGTAAATCTTTAAAGAGACAGTAAAAGTAATGGAAAAGAAAAAAGTCACATAAAGATGGCAAATACACAGGGAGTCTGGGTCCTGTATGCTATTGTGTTGATTTTTAAATTTTTTGATTGCTGAAAAGCAAAGGGCAGCTGCTAAGAGACCTGGAATTGGAAGAGGGACTGTGGAAATAAACCAATCGATATACTTTAAAAACGTCAAAAAATGTATTTGTCAAATGGAAATCAAAAATGCTTTGGAGAAGCAGTTTTGCTTTTGTTTCCAAAGGGTCTGTGGATTTGTTCCAGGTTGATGTGGATCTGGTTTGATCAGGTGAGACCTCCTGAAACTTGACAGGTGATATCTATCAACAAAGGTTATAACCGGCCTTCCCAGGACTTAGCCATTCTCTCAGTTTTCTCTCTGGGACCCTAAAGATGCCTTCACCCACATTCAGCAGAAAGCAATCTAGAGAACACAACATCCACATTCCCAAGAGAAAAGGGGGTGTGGGTATTCTTTGATTATTTTGTGGGTCATAGATGTTTGTTATATTTAGGGGAATATAGGATAAAAAAGACAACTATTAATTTCAGATATTTTGCATTGGCATGGATTTTGGTAAATGGGTACAAATTCAAACTCAGTTTTGTTACACTGTATATATGTTTTTACTCTTGTTTAAAAGATTTTTGCATATTGATACAAATTTAAGATAATTTTTGTTACAACACACTATATATTTCTAATCTTGTTTAAAAGGATTTTAAATGTTGATATCAATTTAAGGTTATTTTGTTACAACATATTTTATATGTGTTTTTGCTATTGTTTAAGGTATTGTACCTATGCATTTCTTTTAAAAACTGTAAGATAAAATTCTAGTCTTTGAAAGCTGTTATGAGTTATACAGGACAATCAAGAAACACAGTAAGTAGTTAGTCACCTATAAAATTCAAATTTGTAAATATTCTAGGTATGTTTTCCAGATCATATGGAGATATGTTTAAAATAGACAAATGGTCTTCAACCCATCCAAAGGCCTACAGAATATGGCATTTAAAATGGTTTCTTAATTTAGGGATTTTCATGACAATGAGACACATTTGCTCCTGGCAGCACCAATTTACTTCAGAGATGATGGACATTGAAGAAAACTCCTTATGGAGTTTGCTTTCAGTGTGGCAAGGTTAGCCACTGAGTAAAGAAACTGTTCTTGCCTGGACTGCTTGACAATATGTTGTATAAATTGGACATACAGGACCCAGAAGAAAATGGCCATTGAACTTTCCCAAAACAAGATTGGATGGTCCTTCAGGGTCCCTGCTTCACAGAAGAAACTGGCAGACATTCTGCAGGACACAGAGGAAAGTACCTGACAAACTTCCAATATAGGTGGGATAGTCTTTCAAATTTCTTGCTTCCTTGAAAAGTTTGCCAGATTCCAGTGGTCGCCACATGCAGTGATGAAAATGGACACATGAACCAATGAAATGATCAATACATTAGACTAATAGCAAACTCATACTGCACAAACATTGACTCTGGAAGTGCTGGGAAACAGAGGGAAGCCATTCAGATATTTACCATTTACGGCCCGATATCTGCTGTTGACATAAAACTGGCCTTATGGAAATTCGGACATAGATATGACTCCTTTGTTGGTCTTCATCACCAAGCATAGTGTGCCCATAAGTTTTATTGGCATGATAGCCCTTCAGGGAAGGGCCCATCAAGGTCGAAGACTTGAGTTCAATACCCTGGTGGAAAGAGTAGGAAACCAATCCCCATGGTTCCTTTTACCTTTGATGTCTGTATCTCTCTCTCTCTCTTTCTCTCTCTCTCTCTCTCTCACACACACACACACACACACACACACACAGAGAGAGAGAGAGAGAGAGAGAGAGAGAGAGAGAGAGAAAGCACATACACACTCACACAGGACACATGTAATAATTTTTTTAAAGATGGAAATGAAGAGATACTCTTTCAACAGAAAAGCCAATCTTGCCAGGATAAGGACTCATTGTGGTATTTCCCCAGGGACTTCCTTCTGACTCTGCCCCGCTCCTGCACTGGTTGGAGAAGGCTTACCTACAGGACAGTATTCTTCATGGTCTACCGACAGTAGCTGTGGCAGTTTTCTAGGTTGATGCTCATCAAGCGGGTTCTTGAAAACCCCACAGCTACAGGGGAGTGGTAGACAATGCAGCTACTTATAGACACAGCAAAAAATCCTTTTCTCCCTAATCTGAATCTGTGCGAGAGGATCTCAGAAACCAGGCAATTTCAGAAGTACAGAGCTCTGAAGGCATCCCTGACTCTTCTTCCCACTGCTGTCTGCTGACAGTGTGTGTCGCATTTGCTGGTACCTGCCCCTTCCCCCCTATTGGCATCTTTGTCTTTCGTATTAATATAAAAAGAGGAGTCATGGATCTTGTTGATGATCTTAGCAAATTGCCTTAACCCTCTGATCTTCTCCTTCATTTTCTGTGACTGGAGGCTAATATCCCCCAATATTACTGTAGTAAGGGCTTGAAGCACTGAGTAGGTAGGGTGCAGAGGATACTGGCTTGTTGTCATCAATCAATGTTAACAACCAGGAACCGATATTGCTGCTGATCCTTTGGGATTTAACAAGAAGGCTGCACATAATGTATGCCCGCTATACATGGATTAAATGTTGGACCCGATCTGGAGCTCTTAAAAAGCATGACCACCTTTCCCTCACTTGTAGGACTTCCTCTCACTTCCAATGGATGTTTAGCAGCGTTTCAACAGTTAAAAAAAAAAAAAGCAACAACAAAAATTGGGTTTTGTAAGAGTCCAATGAGAGTCTACAGTCACTCATTTTGTACATTTACAATTGGTGAAGATGTCCTAGAACAAATACTTCATACTTTATTTACATGAACTTTTGTGTGATCTGTGTTTTTACTATTGACTTCAAGGTGACTTTTTTTTTAACCAGTAGGGAGATTGGCATTTCAAAGCATTTTCTTTTTTAAAAGCCTCAGGAAATCACAGACAGAAAGAGAGGTGGTAAAACAATATCACAAAAAATGTCTGACTGACCCTGAGCAAAAAAGATTTGCCTCGGAGGCAGGGTACTGAGTTAAGCTGCAGCGCCATCTGGTGGTCATGGGATGTGGCGGCCTGCTGCCACACTTCAATGAGATGGTTTCTTAGGTTGAAAACAAGTGAGGGTTACCTGTCTCCAGCTCTCTTGTTTATACACAAGAAATGAATCTAAGAAAACAGGCGATGTAGATGTCATGTTGCAGAGAAGTAATGTATAACCACCATCTCATCTCTAGGATGTGAGGCTGTCAGGGTCAGAGTTTTGAAGTGGATGCTTAAGTGTTCATGAACTTCAGCGCTCTAACTTTTAGCATGAAACTCCTTTTTCCGTTCATTGTTGTTACATGCATATATGTATGCACATGCATATGTATTTAGGGATATACATACATACATATATACACATATGTATATATGTATGCACATATATGTAAATATATATGTATGGTGTATGCATGTATATATGCATCTCCTTAAATATATCCTTCTCAGTCTGTATGATGTTAGGAGTATGGATGCTTTCAGCGCTGGCCATGTGATATTGACTAACCAATTGATGTGCTTTTCCCTGTGGAAGACTATCCTGTTCTCAGAATTCTTCATGAATTTGAGAGAGATCAAGAAGGAGCGTATGGGAATGCCTCTGGGCAGGAAGAAAGGGGAAACTTACATTATAATCTCAAAAGATAAAAGAAGTAAGAAAAATGAATTCTGCAGTTGTAAGTATACACTAAGTTACTGTGTGAGAACATAAACAATGCCTCATTAAAAGGAAAAACACAGATGTTAAGTTTGGGTATAGAAATAGGCGGTATGTCATTCACGCTACGATGGAGTTATACTCTAAGTCTATAGCATCATCCAGGAGTAGGCACCAGGCACCTGAATGTACGACACAGGACACAATAGTACAACAAAGGCAAGAAAACAGAAAGGTTTATCCTTAGACAAGTGACTGTCTCGTCATGAATTCTGTTAATTCTGGACACAAACGCAGTATGATAGCAGACTGAGTAGGAGCAGGGCAGGACAAGGGTCCAATACTGACACAGAAGACAGAGACACCCGTAAGCCTTGAAGGGGAACATAAAATGTAACTTTGTTTGAAGTGGGTCTCACAGAATGTGAGAGTAAATGAGGATAGCTAGAAGAAATTCTGACTGTAGAACACTGAAACTGGGGAAAATGATTATAAAGAATAGCTCTATCCAAGAGTTATGAAAAATCACTGTCTTCAGCCACTTGTGGTCCTTGTTCAAAACAAATGACAGGGAAATTTGGATTAGGTGTACTGTTTTTTATTTTTCTATTTATTTGTTTGGTTGTTAGGTTGGTTTTTCTAGACAGGGCTTCTCTGTGTAGTCCCAGCTGTACTGGAACTCACCCTATAGATCAGGCTGGCCTCGAACTCGCAGAGATCCACCTGCTTCTACCTCCCAAATGCTGGGAGTAAAGGCAGGCATCACCACCACCTGGCTAGGGGGAATATTTTATAACTTGTAGCACAATTTGCTATTTTACTCATGGTTATGAAAACTGAGACTGTTTGCGTTCTACACCGCCATTTAAAATAGTCAGTAGAAAATAATGAGAATCAAATACTTTCAAGACAGTTAACCGGGAGAATAACAGTTCTGTTGATTTCTAGATTACACTCTGGTCCTTTAGTTCTGTGTGTTAATGGCTGTTGTAGAACACACCTGCTCTGTGTCAACAAATCTGTTACATGGATAAATAAATGATTAAAAACACAAAATGCCAAGGGTCTAAATCAAATGGCTTTGAAATTCCTCCTAGTTTTCCTCACCACTTTCTGGCATTCAGAGACATGCCTTTTAGACAAAGGGTTGCTGGCCATCCCTCCATACATGGTTCATTCGTTCTCAATGGCTTCTGCCTTCTGGGCTATCTCAGGAAAGAAAGTATCAGTTAATTCTTCAAAACGCATTTGTGAACACAGGTTTGTGCCATGCACAATAAAGATTTAAAGTAACCTTCTCCCAGGACATGTATTTTCTGTTTATCAACAAGGACAGAGAAATCTCCAGCTTGGTAAACAGACAACAGGTGATAGCACGCTTGTGCGTGTGTGTGTGTGTGTGTGTGTGTGTGTGTGTGTGTGTGTGTGTGTGTGGTTTTTCGAGGCAGGCTGGAACTAGCTCTTGTAGACCAGACTGGCCTCAAACTCACAGAGATTCACCTGGCTCTCCCTCCCCAGTGTTGGGATTAAAGGCATGCACTACCGCCACCCAGCAACAGTACACTTTTTGTGAATCAGTACCTTCCCAGGTTAAAGGAATGGGGGAATTTCTAAAGTGCACTGAAATGCTGATTATGTCTTGAGACATGCTTTGAGCCTTTCTCATCCACTTGCCCCTTTCTCATGGACTTGCCCACTAATAATGCCACACCCTAATAATCCCTGAAGTGTCATGTCCTGACGTGGTGCCTATTGAGGTTGCCTCTTCTGCCTCCAAGTCCCTTCCTCTCACCTTTGCATTTTCATGGCAACCACCATTTCACATCATACCCACAATTCCGTCCTCTGGGGCAGACCTCCCAGCTTCCCAGTCTAGTGCATAAGCCTTCTCCATATGCTCCTTTGACCCCTCCTGCTATGGTACCGGGGTAGATTGACTGAGTTGTCAATTGCTGAAGGAGCTTACTCTACATGCTTCTCAGTAAATGTAGATTTCTTCCCACCAAAAAGCCATTCCTACATTATTTTAAATATGGGTTAGTCTTGTGTCATACTTTAAGCATCAGAATGATGAAGAAGGCCAGTTTGTTTGCTACACATTATTCAAGTTAGAACTTTGACTTTTACTACCTAAAATCAAGAATTTGCCCAGTCCCAGCAAAAGGTGCTGACTGATTATCTTGTCCTCTGGCCAGCAGTCCTGGAATCTACGTATATATATATATATATATATATATATATATATATATATATATATATATATATATATATATATATATCCCCTCTGTGTGTGTGTGTTTGTGTGTGTGTGATAGAGAGAACAGAGACTTTTTAATGCTGAAAAGTTCTAATAACAAAGATTAGTGTACTCTATCCTGAGATCAAATGGGAAATATCTTTAGAGAATGATTGATGTCTGCCTTCACAGAGAGGTTAGAAACCACATCTCCTGATTAGCTAATCATCTCTCACAATGTGTAAATGTTCTATAATAGATCTGAGTAAATTCACTGTGAATTTACATACAAACCCTTACCAAATAATATCAATGGCATATCATAGGTGATACATACATACTAACTATATAGATTAAGCAGGCTAATAAATGCTAAATACTTGAATGTCTACATGAGTTGTTTAATATGATCTGTTGGGCAGTGGAATGAACATAAACTTCACAGCCAGGAGTCAGGTCCTTACTTCATAGTATAGATGCTGTCCTGGAGATCGGTATAGATTAGTCACCGACCTCAGTATTCTCATGTGGAGAAGATATTAACAACTTTGGACGTGGTCATCAAAGACAAGAAAAATAAACTGAAAAAAAAAAACCCTTTCAAGCCCAGTGCCTAGTGTGTCTAATGTGTGGCATGCTCTTAATTAATGGTAACTAACAACTTGATAAAACATTTGTATATTGAGTGTTAAATCAGAATGTGGGACTACATTTAGGTCAGTCCTAATGTAAATGTAAAACAAAAGTGACCCGTCAGTAATATACATTCACCATACAGCTGTAGAAAAATCAAATGAGCGAACCCATTTTGAGAATGATTGAAATCTGTATCAGGCAACAGTGCTTTTTCCACGCGTGTAAGAGCAAAGAGGAAGCCCACCACTAGGGGGTGATAAATATACATCCAGAAAACAAGACCTACCTTCTGGGATCCTGATTCTGCTAGAAGTTCTTAGAAGTGAAATTGGGCACCACAGCTGTTCAAAAGGAAAGACAAGAACTCAGTCAGTGATTCGAATTTTCAATATATTAATTCAAAATAAATTTTGCCTCTCTCCATCTCCCTCTCTGGGTGTGAACATGTCTCTATTTCCCTCCCATCTTTCATTCCCTGTGACAAAGCCTGCCTATCCTTTTAATGCCCATGATAATTTTACATGATGTGACTGCACATTAGTAAAGAGATAAAGCTCAGAGCTGGCACACGGCTAAGCTGGGAAATAGAGCTATCCAGGATATACCCCTTTAGTTTACATTAAACAACGCATCATTCTCAGGACTGCTTTGCTGCCTATGGTTACGGTTCAGTTCCCGTGACTTGTCTCCAATCCCCCCCCCCCGTGACTCAGCTGTCTTCTCTTTCACACACCTTTGCCCGTTTAGCCATACCTTTCACCAAGAACTCTCCTCCCACCTGCCATGGTTGCATTTTGTTGTCAGCTGGGTTGGAATCAGAATGGCCATGGGAATGCACTTCGTGTGTGCCTCTGAGGGTGATTCCAGAAAGGTTTAACTGACGAAGAACGATCCACTCTAAATAAAGACTGCACTGTCAATGGGGTGGAGTCCTAGACAGAATTTTCACTTATTCTAAAAGCAGGCAGAATAGGAAGAGAAAGAGGAGGGGGGAGGAAGGAAAGGAGGACTAGGAGAAAGAGAAGCATGGGGGAAAGGGACAGGAGAAGGGGAAAGAGGAGGAGGCCAGGGAGGATGGAAGAGGAAGAGAAAGATCAGCAAGCCAAGAAAAGTTATACCCTCCCCCCCCCACACACACACTGCCTTTGATAATCAGATAAAGGTGCTTCTTCTCTGAATTTCATGCTAGGCTTATTTTAGTCCCCCTTTTCTATATGTGGATGGTTTGGGTTTACCAGAACTGCCACAGCAAAGCCTCATATGTCAGATGGTTTATGCCACAGAAATTTACTTTCTCACAGTTCTAGAGAGGAGGAGTTGAAGATCACAATGCTGGCAGGTCTGGGTCTTTGAGTGCCCTCTTTCCTTAACTTATAGATGGCCACTTTACCCTATACTTTCACAAGGCTTTTGATTTGTACTTATCTGTACCTTAATCTGCTCTTCCTATGAGGACACATGCCGTAATAGGCCAGTGCTCACCCTAATAAATCAACCAGTGCTCAGACATTCACCCTATTAAGCCAACCAGTGCTTAGTGCTCACCCTAATCAACCAACCAGTTTTCAGTGATCACCCTAATAAGCCAATCAATGCTCAGCACTTACCCTAATAAGCCAATGGGTTCTCAGTGTTCACCCTAATAAACAAATCAGTGTTCAGCACTCTCCCTAATAAACCAACCACTGCACAGTGCTTACCATAATAAGCCAATCAATGCTCAGCACTTACCCTAATAAACCAATGGGTGCTCAGTGTCCACCCTAATAAACCAACCAGTGTTCAGAGCTCACCTTAATACCAAGAAACACTCAGTGCTCAGTGCTCACCCCAATAAACTAACCAGTGCTCAGAGCTCAACCCAATAAACCAGTTGGTGCTCAGTGTCTACCTTACTGAACAAACCAACTGATAATCAGTACTGTGTGTACGGTGAAATATTTCTATTAGCAAACTGGAAGCTTAATGCAGGAAATTAATCTCATCTCAGGTTTATCATCTGTTCCTGTGTTAACTTCTAGAAGCCAGCAGCTATAGTATCATATTAAATAATTCTCAGCACTGGGCACAGGGACCCATGTCCTGATGAGAACTGCTCTTGGGCCAACTCAGCCAGCTCTTCAGCTGAGGCATCTGTGCAATGTGAGTATATGATAATCTGGAACCCTCCTTTCCTGCTTTTTCAACCTCTTTGCTGGTACTCAGTACTCCCAAACTCCCTCCTAATATGCCCTTGAGCTTGCTAATAGCACATGCAGAGATCTTTCCTCAAATTATTCATACTGAGATTATCTCAAACCCAAGATATGTCAAATGATCCTCATGGTATGGAAAGGAGCCGAGCTAGGAAAGATATAAGGCAGGACATACCAGAGTCAGACATCCCTAGTGAATCACTTTACTCTGTACTCCAAATAAAGAGGCGGTCCTGGCTGTCTTTGTTTATCTTGTTCTCTGATATTTTATCTAATACTTTGTAGTTGATCTACAGAAAAGTCTTCCAAGGCACTGCCCTGCATCCCATATTCAAATAAGACATTGGTCAAGTACTTCTCAATACCTGGGACCAGATCCCTTGTAGAGGTCACACGAAGACAGTGCAAAATTTCTGCTGTGTCAACACGCCATCTTTCCCTTTCATTCTGTATCAACAGAGTCTGGGGAAGATTAATTAAAGAGGCACAATGAAAACCATGAGTGGCTAATAATCACAAGTTCTTTCTGAGCTTCTCCATGAGCCTGCACTCCTATAGTCCCTGGTCCTGTGCATGACACACCATCTACAAGCTAAAGTACATGCAGAGCGGCTTGCATGAAGGTGAACTGCAGGGAAACATGTCCACAGACTGTAGTTTATCCAAAGTACGTCATCAGAGGAATCAGACAGAACAAGACCCTCAGGGATAGTTCTCTAAGCATTGGGTTAGTAGATGGAGAATTTCAGGTGGATCTCTCAGAATTCTGGACTTCAACTCTTCCTTATAAGGAGAGTGATAGACACACTCTATATGATCTGTGAGTGTGCTAGATTAAAATGGTCTCCATGGAAAGTTTCTTATCTTTCCTCCTTTCCTAATACTTTAAAAGCTCATTTTTTCCTAGGTTCAGAGAGATTAATGATGACATTAAATGGCCAAAATGACCTTTTGAGTCAAAACTCCCAAATAAAGTTAGATATTCAATATACACAGATTTGTCATCTTGGGAGATCACAGATGACTTGCACAATATGCAAGTCTCTACTGAAACAGATTTCAGAGCTCAAAGCTCCTGTTTTTATTGCAAGACTAAAATTGAATATTGATTAGAACATCATCCAGTGTCTTTAACACTGGGAGTATTTTGAAGAGCCACGAGACTTAAATCTTGCAAAGAATGAGATAAGCAAATAAGACTATGTTCTTATAACAAATTGCATGCTGAATAGTTTCTATCATACTTTATTGTTAGACAAACAATATTCTCTTAAATTTAAGACTGTAACAGAACATGAATGAGATCTCATTGTTCAATGTTATTTAAACTATGTCATATTAACGTTTTTTAAAGCAATGGCATGCAACACATATTCATGTTTATATGCATTTTATTATATTTATGTTAAGCATTTAGAAGCAAGAATCTATGTATATAACTTTGACATTAGTTGTAGGAAAGTTGGAAACCCCCTAGAGGGAAGGCTGGGAACAACCAGGGATGAATAATAACTTTAACTCAATGGGTCACAGTGAGCTTAATCAACAGTAATGGAGGCCATTTCAGGTCTTTGGAGACTGGCCAACTGTAGGGTGACCATGCCTGCATATTTGCTCTGGAGAGCATCAACCCTCATCTCATGCTCAGCCATGCGAAGACACATAAACTGAAGGCTATCTACAGGCAGCATGAGTTGGCTAGACCTAAATAAGAATTTGTTGTTGGAAAGTCCTGCTGTTTGGATATCTGCTTTCAGCCATTAGACGTCAATGAGGTTTGTTTAGTCTACTTATTATTGATAATGAAAAAATATACACGAACTCCTTCTTATCATGGTGTTAAAGTAAAATGCTTGAACCAGCTCACCTTGCTGGCCTCTTCTTCCTTTACTTCTTTGTCTTCCTCTTTCTCCTCTTCCTTTTCTTCTTTCCCTCCTCCTTCTCCTTCTGAAACATGTTTAAAGTTTAGTCTAGATCCCATCCCATTGATGGTGCCATCTTTATTCAGAGTGGTTCTTCCTTCTTCAGTTAAACCTTTCTGGAACAATCCTTAGAGACACACCCAAAAGTATATTTCTGTGCCTGTTCAGTTGGTAGTAAAGAGCAGCCATCACGGCTTGAAGAAGGATAGTTTCTGGGAAAAGGTATTGGTCTGTCAATCAATCAATGGAAATAAGGGTCACAAAGATTTGCAAAAATAGCCAAAATCGTGTTTGTTTATTGATGTCGTTTTTCTGCTAAGTGGGCCATATGGGAAAGGATTATGTTGAAAAACTGATAAATTAACAGGAAACACAAAATTCTTACCTTTGAAAATCAGCCTTTTGAAATGTTGCTAAAAGTATATAAATGTACTAAAAAAGTCTACTTACAGTGAGCACAATGCATGAAGAAAACAACTTTGAAACACCATCTTGATTATGATAAATCTACTTTGTATATACCTTTTCTCATAAGGCACATTTTTTACAATGGTGACTGAAGTCTACATCAAACTTAAAACAAATTATGAATGTCATTTATAGATATAAGCTTTGTATGTTCAATAATAACCTAACACTCTCAGGGTAAGGAAAATCTATGAATTTTTTGTCTCCTACATTTTTATTTAATGTTACCTCATAGCATGGAGAGTTTCACCATCTGAAGAACCAGTATAGAAGCTATCTATTACTGATGCTGGCATTGAGAAGCCTGCTTCATCCTACCACGAGCAAAACGAAGTAGCAGAGACTCGGGGAGGGGATATTTTATTCGACTATATACTGCTGAAAAAAAATCAGTTAGAGATGGTCTGCCTTACAAAAAAGTGATTATTCATTTTCGATTTTTGAAAGAGGGAATAGTCTCAGAGGTGGGGGGTGAGGAGCATTCAGGATCTTTCACCACAAGTCACTCTTGGAAAAACTCTCAGTGCTTCCTACTCTCTGCTCACCACGGTGACACACTAATCTTGCAAATAAAAAGGGTGATAGGCAAAACAAGGAGGAAACTAAAGACCTCCCTGGGACTTAGGGGACTTTGTGACAGAGAAAGCTTGCTAAAGATTAGGCAAAAAGGAGCTGGGTGGGGCAGGTGGAGCTTTGTGTTCATGTGTTTCAAAGCCCCAGAAAGAATAGGCTGTTCCTTCTGGGTGAGTCACACCTCCTCTTTTATAAATTCAGTCTTCTTTTCCCTCTGTAACTTTTCGTCTGCTCCATTACAGCAGCAGTGAGGAGCTTTTTAGCATGCTCAGCCCCAACCGGGAGGGAAGGCAGCATTACAAGATCCTAGCAGAGTCCTTGGAGCCCAATGAGAACTGCAGGCCTTGGCAGAAAGGCAGAACCAACCTGCAGTTGACCTGGCTGGGAGAGAGAGAGAGAGGCAAATCCCCCTTCTTTATTTTCAAATGTCTTCCAAATGAGTACTGGAGATCTCCGTAGATGGATTCCACACAGATGAGGAAAACCGATCATAGCATGACTTATTCTGTTACCTAAGAACCGAGGCAGGTTCCTTAAGGGCCATTGTCCTGCATATACAGACAAGAAAACTACCACCTCTGTAGAAGACTGTTAATGCATTTTCAAAATGTTCCCTGCCTCCTGCCTCTTCTTTTCCAGTTAAAACTCTGGAAAATGTGTGCAGTGCTAGTCAGCCGAGATCACCAACTCATTTCAACTAATTCTTTCAGTTACCCTAGAGTAAATATGACTCAACACAGTACAGAATTGGACATGCCCAGAAGTGTCTCTGTTCTCTGTCTAAAAAGGATAATAAAATAGCAGCAATTGGTCTATACAGAATAGCTGACCTAATTTCTTCCTTTAATAGTGTTTATAATAATGAAAGGGCCCTGACGGCCATGATTGAGCCTTGAGGTGGGAGGGAGAATATTAGAGAGAAATATTGTACTATACAGAGGTAGCTTCCAGAACAAAAGCCAGGTCGACTGTGTGCCACCTTCCAGTGGCAGCGGAAAGTTCTGTGGCATGTGTTTTAGTTCAGCACAGTGTCTGTGACAAGGAGATACGGAGCATAGGAGAACCAGGGGCCACAAATGGAGACCTATCAAGTCCTAGTGCAGACTGCTTCTCAAACCCTCCTCCCAGAGAGAGCTCCAGGAAGGTACGACCTGGTTCAGGCTCTGGACCAGGCTTGAAAGTGCCGGCCATCTTCTGACACCTTCCATCCTTCCATTTGGAACATGAATGCTATGACCTTGAGCTGTTACGCTTTAATGTAGTTTCCAGGACAGCTACCTATCGGTTTCAGGTCGTTCTTTGTGGGGCAGCACTGTCTTACAAAGAACTCCTGTGCTTTCATTGCCCTTAGGCAATGGAATATCACCACACTTCCATTTTCTGGTTGTGCTTTTCCCTTTTCACCCACTAAGAAGGGAGCACACCACAGGTTACCAGTCTCCTGGGAGCATGGAACCAAGCATAGCCGGACAGAGAGGGTGGAGCGTGCACAGACCCTCTTCTCTCCGGTGATCTGAAGCTCTGTTATCCAAACCCCAAATTTTTCTCTCAGTGTGGCTTCTAGCCTAGACAGCTCTCTAACGGCGCTGTCCTGCATAGCTATTCACAAGTGAGGGCAAACTAAGCTGTAAGTGACTTAAAACCAAAAGGGAAAATTCTTCTTTCCACAAGATTTTAGACCTATGTCTATAGCACTATGCTATCTCCATATTTTAAGTAATCTGTGGATTTGAGGAGTTAATCAGATCAGATTCCGCATATTGGTAGTCCATTGATTTACAAAAACTATCTGTGACTTCTTCCAAGTCCTCAGCCTGTGGTTTGGT
This sequence comes from Ondatra zibethicus, assembly GCA_004026605.1. NCBI lineage: Eukaryota > Metazoa > Chordata > Mammalia > Rodentia > Cricetidae > Ondatra > Ondatra zibethicus. The sequence goes on along the minus strand of PVIU01002779.1, from coordinate 115,330 downwards.
TTTAGTTTTTTCCCCTGAGGTGTAACCTCTTGGGATGCTATGAACTTGGTAAGCTCAGAAAAGTCCGTGGACCTGAACCGGCTGTGGTGCAGGGTGGGGAATCTTGGCCTCACCTACAACAAGGAATGATCAAAACTCACAGGTAGCCACACCTGCCCCGGCAGTGAGAGCGCCAGCTGCTCTTGGCTAATGTGGTGTTTTTATAACAGGACTTTGAACAAATCAGGAAAGGGGGAGTGGGAGCGAAAGCTGAGAGAGAGTGTGAAGTCAGGGGCCCTCCGGAGACCTTTTGATGTCCATAGGCAGGTAGGCAACAGAAACCTGGCTCAACCCCATATCAGTGCCCTCAGGAGAATAGCATCTTGGTTAACTAGGGCTGTCCTAACAAAACGCCACACACTGAGATGAGAGGGATTTCCTTTCTCACGGTTCTGGAAGCTGAAAGCAGAGACCGAGGTTTTGGCATCCCAAATCTTCCTGAGTTCTGAAGGCGCTCAAGTCCAATTCAGTGTCTGCCTAAGTGTATGGCGACCTCCTCCCTCTGATCTCTTCGCCAATTCCTAGCAACCCTTTATTAAGCGGTAACTTCCCTGGGCTGAGAGAGAAGTCAGTCCTGAAAACGCCTGCCTTGCAAACATGGGAACCCGAGTTTCATAAGTAGAACCCACATCAAAAAGCCAGGTGTGGTAGCAGGCCTAGCTGGCCAGAAAACTTAGCCTAATTAGCACATTCCGGGCCAATGAATGGTCCTTTCTTAAGGAAAAAAGTTCACTGTGCCCGAGGAGTGAGAGCCAACATTGACCATGTTGATCAATGTTGTCCTCCACACACATGTGCATATATGTACACAGGCACCTGTGCATCATCACATGCAATACATGCACACACACACAATATGTTCTCATGCACACACTATCCTTGCTATACATACTACACATCCACACACACACTATACATGCACACACACGCAAGATGTTCTCATGTGCACACTATGCTTGCTATACATACTACATATGCACACATACAATACATGTGCACACACACAAGACTCATGCCATCGCTGCACTCATTCTCCTGCAGCACCACCCCGTACTTCAATGGCTCCACAGCCGAAGTGTTTGTCAGTGTTCACAATCTTGTTTCTGTCTTACCAATCCCCAATGACATGGGCGTTTTGGAGACTACCCTTTCGAAATGACTTTTAGGCAGAAATAGCCAGTTTACCTCTAGTAACCTCTCCCCTTTCTTACCACCAATAAGTTATTATTCTCTTTAAACTCTTCAAGAATAATAGTGGTCTTTCACATTCCTTTGTGCCCACATTCTGCACTGTCAGGAACACAACAGAGACTAGACTGATCATTCCATAAAATATAAATGAACGGATGTGGGAATTGCTTCCACCCAGAGAACACTTTTTGGGAGAATATGCTTTCAAAGACTTTGTTGTACCAGGGCTAATTTAAAACACACAAACAGAGGAGTAAGCATTCATTTTGAAAGGGCTAAGTGTCTGAAGCCATAATGTTGTTTATACTGATTTGATATATACACAAAGCCATTTTATAGGAACTTTGGCCAAGGCTATTTTGCCCCTGGGAACTGTTATAAAACGTAGAGCTGGAAAAACAAAAATGTAAACTAAGAGGTGAAAATGAGGCATTAGGCGAGCTGTTCATTATCTAATAAACACAGAAGGGAAGCAGAAAGCTGAGGAGCCTCCAAGATCCATTAGTTCTCCTCTGGTAAGACTCAAAGTCCACAACGGTTTAGGAGGCAGAAGAAATAGAAATGACAAATATTTGTGTGAGCTGTGCCCAGGCCGGGGAAACACCACACAAGGCCAAAGTGGGCTGCTCTCCCTCCACACTCAGTGACCTTCAAGACTTACGGCTTTAAAGAACCTTGCAACCCACTAGCCTACCTCCCCACCTCTACCTCCAAGTCCCGTCACCTCAGGACTGCAGGGAACATGGTGAGGGAACCCAGGTGGGCTGCAGTTTACAGACTCCGAAGCAATATTACACAATGTAGTGTTTCAGGACTGCGGCGGGTGATACTGAAGGGAATACCGTCTCCCAGGCACCACCTAGCCCTTCTGTTTCCAATGCTTTTTGATTTTCACTAAATGTAAGACAGTGGGGTAGCAAGCCCCCACTTTACCCAGCATCTCACCAGTATTTCATGTTTGTATGAGCAGAGCAACGTTACCATTTGAACATTTTGGGATGGACTGTGCATTTCTACATTTATAGGCTGAAATCTTAAGCACTGAAGTGACGTTATGATAAAAAGCCCTGGTCGGCAGCCTGAGTACCTTCATAGAAAAAGGCCCCAAGGCCCTCCTTCACCCCTACCATTGTGTAAGAACAGCAGAGCAGAGAATATAGCCATCAATGACCCAGGAAGCCTTAACTCTCCTACTAAATCTATCTATACCCAGGACTTCCCAGCCTCCAGACCCAGAAAAGTAAAATGTGTATTTTATAAGCACTTATTTTGCAATGGCCCCAAATGAGTAAGACAATGACTCTCCCCATGGATTTGCTCGCACAGTTAGGTTTGTCCTTCACCACCTAGACTTCTGAGTTCATGCCCTGTCCAAGTTCCAGTTATCATTATGCGGGAATCAAATTTAGCCAGAATGGCATCAGCGGGGTGATAACAATGGCAACTTTTCCTTCATACTCCATTGCTAGTCTCTTGCGTTCAGCCACCAATTCAGCAGGGACAGTCTGAGATTACACTTCTGTCAAGATGATTATCAACAGCACCGTTCTAAAACGACCTGCTTTAGACCGTCACATTGCCACCCAAGTTGAAGCATCAGCTGTCAGGCTCTTAATTATCTGTCCCTTGTATCAGTATTTAGTCTGATTTGTGCCATTTCCACCTCCAGCCCTGGCTCCATGCCTATGGTTTTTTGATAGTTTTTGTTTTCCAGAATGATTTCCCTCTGTGCTGTTGCCTGTCTCTCCTCCTTCTTCTCCTAGATGCTTACTTCCTCCTCGGGTCTTCTCTATTTTATTCTTTTTTAACATTTTATTCTTTTCAATTGTATTTAAATGACTTTTTCATTTGTTTTACAGACAAACATGTTTCCCCTCTCTCCTCTCCTCCTGTTCCCACCCCTTTCCTCATCTAACCCCTCCCCATCTGCTCCTTCTCCCTCTCCATTCAGAAAGGGGCAGACCTCCCATGGGCTTGCACAAAGCAGGCCATACCAAGACATGGCAGGACTAAACTCCTCCCCTTACCCATAGATTACCCATGAGTTAATGCAACAGGGGTAACAGGTTACTAAAGTAAGCTAAGTGCCAGGGGAGAGGTCCTGCTCTCCCTGTTAGAAGCCTTACTAGGATACCAAGCCACAGGATTGTCACTGCCATGCAGGGTCCTTAACTGTTGGTCCAGCCACCCATGAGCTCCTTTGAGCTCAGATCAGCTGTCTCTGCAGCTTCACCCATCCTGATTCCCATGGCTGGTACAATCCCTCCTCCCTTTCTGCTGCAAGACTCAGCACAGTGCTTGTCTGTGGATCTCTACCTCTGCTTTCATCAGTTACTGAAGAGAGTACCTCTGATGGCAATTAGGGAAGTCATCAATTTTTTTTTTTTGCTTTGACAGTATCTTATGTGGCTTAAAGATCTCTTTAATACTTCCATCCCACAGAAATTGTATGTTTAGCAAAACATCTACTCGCTTGTTTTGTAGGCTTTCCCACATTACCCTGCGGCAGTTCTAAGGAACTCAAGACTCCTTTTCATCTTGACATAATACATATCAATGCTAAGTGAAATAGTAACCATAGGAAATATACATACAATGACCTCAGATAAATCAGAAATGGTCTTTTCAAAAAAAAAAAAACACAACTCCTGAGTGGTCTCTACATTCCCCATTCAGTGTAAGTGCTTGCACTAGATGGAACAATGCACACGCCATGGAGATTTGTGTAGAAGGACCCCACGCCTTCATCTCCTGTGGGAATAAGCATACCCTCTATAATCGAGCAAAGTCCTGTGACTTTGCGACCTATGTGCTTCCTTACTGTATGAGTGAGTTACCTTAGCCTTATCCGAAACCTCACCTGTGCTTTGTCGGATCCAGCTTTTCCCTTCTCTTAGAAGTACCAAGAAGGAAATATTCCTTCTAGAGTTATGTGGGAGACAACTCTTCTTAACAACAATCCCCTCTTGGTTAGGGAGGTGCCATTGGCCTTGTGCCATTATTGACCATGCTGGAGGATGATGATGTCATAACTCACGGCTGAAGTCCAATTTATGAACACATTCGTGGTTCCCACACTTCTAGGGCGTGATAGTAAACCAGGAGAAATAAGAGTGGAAGAGAAGAGTGCTGTAATATATTAGGATCCAAGTATTCAATTTCTCTTCCTGACCCCTTATCCCTAAATCTCTCGAACCATTTCTAACAGAGTCAAAGCCCAGGAAGCAACATGAAGACACATGCATGTTTTATCATTATCATGCAGAAAGCCTACACAAGGTGTAATCTCTCAGAAAACACTTTTGCATCCAATTCCCATTGGTCTCATATTTTGATGTCAAGGATTAGGTTTATAGCAAAATTTGCAGAAAGTCATGGTTGAGTTTGATGAACATTTAGTCCCGAACGTTAATGGTGGTGTCTATTCTGAAAGAATTAATATTATGCAATAACTGGCAACAAAATACTGCATTTTGCAAGCTGCACATCCATTATTAATTTACTTTATGGTTTGCCACTGACAGATATTTAGCATGGAGCTTCAGAATGTCTTTCCCCACACTGACCCCAGAGCTCATGTCAGCCCATTCCCAGGCACAATGACTGTGAGATTTTGGTGACATCTGTTCAGCTGCCTTTTTCTAAGTATTGCTGCTATGCTCATTTAATAGCTGCGCAGGCCCCGGTCATAGTCTAATGAGTCCTATAAAATATTCAATGCTTATTTGTTATTGCAATCAGGTGAAGCATAGCGTTGACATTCAAGTAAGTCAAGAAGCAGCAAAGCTGGAGTCTTCCAAGGACATCCATGTCCTATCCACATCATAGACTGGTTTAGAAAGCCCTTTTCAAACCAGGCCGAAATCCTGTGAAGGCAAGCTATAGTTGTTCGACTTTCAAGGACTTCACAGAAGACTGGTTATCCCCACTGTGCGTTTTATGTCATCAACCACAAACGGTTGCTAGAAGAATTTTCACAGCATTTTTCTAATACTCTTATGTTGACAATGGGTCGTTCAAAGCTTTCCTAGCTAATTCTGTTGGTGGCAACCAATCAATCACCTTTGCTTAGAAATGACAGGCTTTCAAAATGCATGAAAGAAGAGAGTCGTTGCTTGAAGAGGAGTCGGATGCAAAGAAGCGCCACTGGATGCTTTCTAGGCTAAGGACTAGTTGCAGGACGACTTTATAATGTTGGTCTAATCACTTATTTGGGCTTATTACTTAGGGGTTATGCAATATTTGGAGTTTCAAAATTCATAACTGTATATAACTGATATCCATCCCCAACCTAATTTTGAATTACTATAAGCCAGCTCTGTAATAGTTAGGACATGATTAATGGCTGGAGATCCCAGTGCATAAGAATGCCTTGCAAATTCACACAATCAAACAACTTGCTAAAACCACATGCTTATCAAACATTGAAATTTTTTTTCAGCTATTTTCCCTTAGTTTTCTTATTTAATTCATTCCAATTGGATTTTTTTTTTGTTGGTGTAAATGCCATAGTTACAATGTTTGGTGTTTTATTAAGAACAAAATAATATTTTTATCTTACTCTTTTAGGGCCAACAAGATGGTTCAGATACTTGCTGCCAAGCCTAAAGAATTGAGTTTGACCTCACATGGTTGAAGGGGAAAACTGACTTTCTCAAGTGTTCCTTTGACCTCCATGTGCCACCTCATATAATGCACATATATATCTACAAGATGAGAAATGTAATGTATTTTATTCTTTTATTCTGAGGCCCATTGTGACATTTTCCGGTTTCTACTAAATTTTACCCCTGACAATGCAATTTAAATGAAATTGTTTTATTATTTAAGTAATATATTTAGAGTTTGTAAAAGCCCGAAAAAAATAAGGCAGCATAAATTTCAGCTATAGGTTCTATCTTTGTTTTTAGCTCCCCAATTTCCTTTGTTTCCATATTAGCCACGTTATCTGCTCTTCTTTATTCTTAATTGTAAATGCTCTAATGACCTCTACTTGATCTTTAATGGTTCATCACAATCAAAATTGCATTTCTCCAAATTGTTTACCTCATTCTGGATGATAATTTGATTTAGATGGTTTGTTTTGAAATTCTTGCCTTTGTTTCCGGGTTTCATTGCAGCCTGCAAAGTAAAATTTAGAATACCAATCATACTTGCATGATTCCCTTCTCACTCAATTTTTCTTTTATTTATCCTTAGGTAATTCAAGATTTTTGATATCCTATGAGGTCTTTAGTTGCTTTTTAAAGGTACTTGCCTTTTACTGTTGCTAACATTGTAAATCATGCATTGGTTCTAATTCTTCATATGTTTTCAAATTTTCATATGATTGTAAGAAAACGAACTGTCCCACAGTGACCTACTCACAAGATAAAAACCGGCCAAAGTGAAGGGCAGTTATGAAGCCTATTGAGGAGACACCATTCACCCGAGAACATTATTTGCACAGATTGTCTCTGTGCATAATGGGCTCAACAAAACCAACAGATTCCACACAGAAGATTCTTCTGGAGGGTCACAAATAAATCAAATTAAAAACATGATAGTCAAGGAAATAGTGACTGTATCCTATGGCATGTTAAGAAAGGCTCTGTGTACTTGTGCTTAATGGTACACACACACACACACACACACACACACACTTATAGGAGATGCTACTAGGGTTTCAGTTCAATCAAAATAGAAAAAGAGAGAAGAATCCCAAGGCTTAATTCTTAACTGCAAGTTGGGAAGATGGGTGAGGAGTGAAGAAGGAGGTTGTAGCTCAGGATAAAATTAAGACATGTTCCAGGAAGGAAACATTGAGAGAAGGTGTGAAGCATGGCTCCTGGGAAGAGTGAAGCAAGCTGAAGAAGATACCAGGGGTCATGATAGACATACTTCCTTCACAGTTTTACCCAATCATCAATTCTAAGCAAGTACCTACTTTGTCATGATAGAACTATTGTTTGGCCTGTTATTATTTGGTCTGGCTTATTGGTGCTCCAAACTCATTGATGTGAGTGCTAAATGTCAAAAATTGCAGCCATTTCTCAACTAACATCATATCAGTTATTAGTGAGCCTGTGATTGTTCCAAGTAATTATAGAGTGGACATATGAATCTACATTTTGCTGTTAATGATAACTCCGTTTCTTATCTGTTGTGTAGAGGCCTCGGAACACTCCAGTGATCCTCACATATTTCTTCTTCCAAAAGGGTTTCCACAGAGGACAAAGTATACACCATGCAGGTTTAAGACTCCCCAAATACTGAGTAGGAGGGGTTAAACATTTTAAAAGAATGACATACCCATTGTATTCAATTTGTTTCTGCCTCCTAGTAGTTTAGATGCATGCACACACAGAGAGATGGAAACAGATTCATAAAATTGTTATCGTTGTTGTATATTTACTTTTAAACCAAACAAGCATAAAAACCAAGGAACTGACCAAATGATTAAACCAGGCACAAGGAAGTGAGTGAGAAAATAAAATAAGGGTCTGGCATAAAAAGTTTTCAGTGGTTAATGTCTAAGGGAGCTTAAAGTACTAGGTCACAGCCAGCAGACTAGAATCTTGCTGAGGCTCAGTTTATCACATTTGAATTTAGTAAGATTGAATAGTAAACTAAATTGTTAACAGCTGGCCTCCTACCTAAACCTAGCAAAGCTCCTGGGAGCTGTTGCATAGATTTTCAAAAGCTGTCCTAGTGTGCCTCAAATTGTTGTGAAGAGTTACCACTTTTCCAATTGAATTGTTCCAATTCACCTTGAGTAATGCAGGAGACATTTCTCCCCAGGAGTGAAATCTTCATTCCTTAAGGCAAGGGACATATCTAGCCTCATCCTGGCTGTGATCCCCTAGTTCTGGCAGGGCTGTATATACTGTCTTCACTGTTCTTGGTCACTCTTGTTATGGAAGCTTTTCTCTGCAAACCATTTCTGCATCTTTGGGCTGGATCAGAGCCATTTGTCCCAGAAGCCTTTTAGTGATTTCCACAATTAACTGTCACCACGTTCAAACAACGGGTCCATGGTTGGCACCAAAAAATAGGAGAACTTTTTCTGGAGATTAATGAAGAACAACAAATGAAGTCATATCCTCAAGCTTGAGTAAATACTGGTCAAATCCACAACTTAAAATTCCTTTTAAGAACTAGATATGATTCTCACTGTCTTTATTTAGATCTCTGCCCCCGCCCCACTTCCTTTGCAGAAAACATTCTGTTTCTGTCAATAAAATGGCTTTGTGTTATACATTTTGAGTTCAACTTAGCTTTTTCTCCTTTTTGGCCCGTTGAATTGATGGCTGAGGGGAAAATCAAAGTTTACAGCCTGGCATTTTCCCATTTGGCAGTTTTCATTTTCTGGAAATTTTGGATAATTAGCAAATTATATGTTTTAATGTCCTGTCACTAAGAGTGTATTTGGGGAGGTAAAAACACCTTTCCCCGCTGAACAATAGGTTGAATAAGGGAGCATCCTCCAAGCAATGCTTTATCTGATGCAAAAAAAAGCCACACTGAATATTTATAATTTTAGTTGCCACACATCATGTGTATACATGTTGGAGTAATTATATACATATTTAAAGAGCAACCAGGAAAGATGGCTATGATTGTCACTCACAATGAGTAACTGATGAAAATTTTCCTTCAAGCCCAGATGAAAATCTACAAAAAACCCTTTGTAAAAAGCACCTTTGCAACTGGTAAGTGTGTGTGTGTGTGTGTATGTGTGTGTGTGTGTGTGTGTGTGTGTGTGTGTGTGTGTGTTTAATACCTCCACACGCTGTGCTTTTGGATAGTATTTTTGAGGCTTTCCTTTACTGAAAGGGTAACTCCGAGCCGAGAGATGCAGTCCGTTTCTGAGTTAGTTGTTTACAAAAAACACATGGTAATGTAACAGTGTATACGGAATTAAAGAGAAAATGTCAAACACGCCGTGACATCCAAAATACATTCAGCTGTTCTCTTTTACTACGGGGACTTTCGTTCCACAGCGGACTGCCTCCAAGACCCAGGGTTTTTGTGTGTTGGGTTAAAAATAGCCTGCCAAGCCTGACAACTCGCTTCTGATTGGCCTAAAGCACGGGCCGTTCAGCCAATGAGAGCTTCTGGGAACAAAAGCAATTCTTTTGTGTGTGTGAGATGTGCAACCCACGTCAAAACAGCTTCGGGCTGTAGAAATGATTTGGGTTGAGATTTAACAAGGTAATAATGCATTTCAGCCCTCTGAAAGGTTTGAAGCGGAACAAAGCGGGGGGTGGGGTAGGGGGAGAAGGGAAATCCACAAAAGAAATGGACCGAGCTCTCAGCTTCCATCGATGAATCCTGTGGGTGTCCGTGCTACAAACACGGGTCTTTTTCCTTTATTTGGGGAACTAAATTTTGCTTACTTTTCAGGGATTTTCTCCTCTCAAACAAAAAGCCACCAAAGGCTTGTGACCAATGAGTAAGTTTGTTGCTATGATTTGTTGACTAAGAGAAAAACAAAACAACAACAAAAAAGCCTCCTCTCATTAAGTGTCCAAAAGGAAAAAACAAAAACAAAAACAAAGGCCCATAAGCCGTAGAAGGTGGGAAGCGAAGATCCCAGAACTTTGGGCTTTAGATTATGGTTCTCAAACACACCCCACGCTCTCCAAGGCAGTTCTTGGTCACGCGCTGATAGCTCCCGGATAAGCAAAACAAAAGGGAACTTGATTGGAGGCAGCTCTGGGTGCTGGCCGCCCTCAAGGCATCGGGCCTCTAGGCGGCGCTGTTGCACAGTCGACGAATCCCATCCGTGCGGGCGTCCCTCTGTCATTTTAAATGCGAAAAGAAAAAGGACTTGGTGGGTACCTTTTAGGCAGGACTAAAAGGTAGTGGGGAGTCCTTGTTTGAAGCCCTCAAGCACGACTCTTGATCAACACCGTGGGACAAAGCGTCCCAAAGCAACACGAGTTACTACTCAGGGAACTTAGTGCCGTGAGGGACAAACGTTGCTACAGTAACTTGGAAACGTGACTTAAAACATATGCTTTCCTAAACCGCGTCGTGATTTTAATCTAGATTTTCTGTAAGAGTGATGATTAAGAAGTGATGCGGAAGCCTTATACTTTCTAACGTTTTTATGCGAGAAACCTGATAATGTACCCAGTCCAGAACACGCTTGGCCAAAGAATTCAGATAATATATTATTTGCATATTTACCTGCGAGAGAACTAAGTGTTCAGCACACCGTTTTCCTCTTGACTGCCAATCTCGCGATATAATGATACAAATGATACATGAATGAAACTTTCATAAACCTTGACTCCTGGTGTGGCATCTAAGAAAACCATGCTTCTCAGGTAAAAGAGGAACAAAAGTTTATAGTCTAATGGGGAGTGATAAAGGAACAATATGCAAGCACTTCCTGGTTGAGAAAAATCATAAAATATTGAAATTGTAAAGTGTTACTTCAAAGCACATCTGCGAGCCAATAAAAGATTTTTTTCCCATTAAACATTAATGCAGAATGGTGTTAAGGGTAGGATATCATTTTCATCTAGCAAATACACAAAGCTGGAAGAGGATTGTGCCTTTCTGTCCCCTATTACACTCAATTGTAACACTTTGTAAACAAATATAAGGAAATAAAAGGCAGTTAAGGAATAAAATCCACTCATTAGTTCTATTTCTAAACAAACTCCCAGGAGACTGTGCGTGTGCGCATGTGTAATTTTTACCATGCAATATCTAGAAAGCTAAGTATTTTCCCCCAGTACCGTTTTGAGTTTTATGAATGCTGCTTTATCATGTGGCCTAACATCCGTGAGAGGAATTGATCAGTCAGCATGGAGTTATACTTATTGAGAGAGCCCAGTGGATTTTAAAGAAGTAGCATGCGGTGGTTGCCGTGGATGTGGGTTGGGTCATCATACGTACACTGCTTTGTTTTATGCATCTGTCGTGTTGTTTGCTTGCCCAGGCCTTGCAGCTGCCCCAATGCCAGCTTTAGGTGTGTGCTGAAGGAAGAGCCAAGAATGCAAGCAGCTGCTCTGCCCACACTGCTGAAGCTCGGAAGCCAGAATCAAAAGCCTGCAGGAGGCACACAATGGCTCTTTACAAGGAACCAGAGCTTTTTTCCTTGATGGCTGTCACCCCGATGAAGCAATCCCTGATCACATCCATAAAATACATGTTTAAAGATATCCTTCCACTTCTTCCACTTTCCCTGCCACATTCACCGGTACTTTGGGAAGTCATAGGCTGTGCGTGACAAGTTCATTTCTCTGGACAGGAAGATGGAACGGTAAGAGAAGGTGACATTCATTTCTGGCACTGGTTTTCAGACATCTAGCAATAATTAAGAGAAAACAAATTGGCCAACAAAAGTCAAAGGTCAATATTCTTCAGTGGTTCTCAACGTGTGGGTCGCAACCCATTGAATATCAGATATTTGCATTATGATACACAACAGTAGCTAAATTACAGGCATGAAGTAGCAATAAAGCAATTTTACGGTTGGGGGGTCACCATAACATGTATGAAAGGGTCACTCATTAAGTAGGTTGAGACCACTGCCCTAGAGTCTCACTGGCTGTGAGTCCCAGAGAAGATGAACCAGAATCGGGGCCCCTTGAATGAATGCAGGCGAGCCACTTTGACTTCAGAGTTCAACATTAAGTTCCACGAGCCCTGAGCACTGAGAGCTGAATACAGGCCCACGTGACCATTCCCAGGTTCCTAGCCCTGCCAAGGCTTCCTACCCTACAATGCTACACAAACACATGAGAGCTGCCAGACCTCAAGGGGGCTCTTAGACGGTGAGGAAAATCAGATGTGACCCTGTCAGCTGGGAGATGACAATCTTTTCCTGTCTCCAGAAAGCTTTAAGGATCTCCCAATCTGTCGAGCTATTTTGGGAGGGCGAGAGGAATCCATGAGAACACTGTGGAAGTGGGTCTTGGTGTTTAAAGTAAGCTTGTTTAAAAACAATTAATTAAACACAATGTCTTGCATAAGTAATGCAAGAGGAAATACTTAACATTTTCCAACATTACTTAATCGGCAATACGATCTTAAGTTGGGGTGGAAACAAGTATTTACCACTTAGCGTTTATGAAGTCCGCCATTCTCACATTATGCTATTCCTCACAGCAGCCTGGGGTTTGTCATTGTTCCATCTTCATTTCACAAACATTTTAAAGAGTTTATAAACTGTAAGTTGAGAGATTTGGCACAGATCGTCAAGGCTGTCTCCTTTGCCAAAACAAAATTGACAGCTGAGATACTTTCCTGGACACATCTATCATAAAATTCCCCTCTTGCCACCCTACCTCTGTCACACACGGTTTCTGTTCATTCGGGAAACAGAACCTCCGCCTCTAGAAAGAACATTGACGTGGAATTTCAAGGTAAGTCGGGAGTGAAGATTTTAAGACTTTGCTTATTTTAGGGTCCATGGAGAAAGAAGCACAGCTAAGAAGCTAGGTGGCAGAAGTCAGGTGACAAAAACACCAGATTCCACAGCGAGGCACTGTATGTGGAGGGGTTTGATCATGAAGACCCAAGGCCTACTCATTCCACAAGTGATGGAGCTCATTAACCATTTAATTTTGGAGATGATATTAAAAGATCATAGTCACAAGTTTATGGATAGTAATCCAGGAACTCTGGAAGCAGAGCAAGAAGTGTAAAGGAGTGTGTGTGTGTGTGTGTGTGTGTGTGTGTGTGTGTGTGTGTGTGTGTCAGAAATCAAGATTCCTAGGAAGTATCATAAACTTACCAGGAAATGTTGTGTATGAATTCTCTAGATCCTTAAGAACAAAGGAAATCTAACGACCAACAATGCAGGACCCCTAGGAAACCACCTAATGGAACTGTCATCTGAGGTCTACGTCAAGGAAACAAAGGAATACAGCCTGTCTGGGGACTAGATTGGCGTTCCAATAGCTTAGGGTGAATGTACATCCCTGATTTCCCAAAATGGTCCTCATTTTCATCTCCTACTGGAGTGCAATCATTGCCAATGTCCTTCCATTCTCGCTACTCACGCGAATTTGTACCATCCCAACTACAGTGTGGGGAAATAATAAAACATCCAAGGCATATTACTGATGCACCGGGTAGTTTTAAATATGTGTAAAAACATACTTAGTCAAGTCCCCATAGAAAACAGACACCTTGAAGATTTGGTACTGTGACACTTGAATTTATTCTATGCAAGCCCATTAGAACTGTACAGATCCTGAGTCAGGGATTTCTTTCACAGGAAAGTGACTATCTACACCTGGAATGGAAATGTGGTGACCAGGAGACAAGAAGCACTCAACTTACTCTGTGATTCTTAAGGCCAAAGACTTTGAGAATGACATAAGACTATTTGATTTTGTATTTTGGGTGTGTGCAGGGCTGAGTGAACTCAGAGCCTTGTTCGTGTTAAGGAAGCATTGGACTGCTGATCTACACCCCACCCCTCATCAGTACTTTCTCCTGTTCCTTTTCTATGCTACTGATTGTTTCTTTGCTGTACAGCGCTTTTTATCTTCATATAACCCATTTGTCAAATTTTGCTTTTGTTTCCAAGGTCGGGATCCTAGCCAGGAAAAGAATCGTCTGTACCAATATCCTGAACTGCCCCCTCCCCCATGTTTCCCTCCAATAATTTCAGTTTTACCTCCTACATTAAAGTCTTTGATCAGCTGGAGATGATTGAATGCAGGGTCAAAAAGAGTGCCGAGGTTCAGTATTTAGCATGTGGGCATCCTGTTTCCCAACATCGTTTGTGAAGTCTGTCCTTTTTCCTATGAGGTTACGACACCTTTGTTGAGTCAATTGGCTGTAGGTTGTGTTTTTCTTCCTGGTTCCTGTTTTTCACTGGTCGCTGCATCTGTTTTTATGCAACTCAGCTGTTTTGGTTGCTATGGCTCTGTCGTATGTCTTAAATCATGAATTATGATGCCATTCAGCTTTTTTCATTCTTCTCAAGTTTTTGTTGTTGTTGTTTTGCTTTTTTTGTTTTGTTTTGCTTTTGCTAGTTAGGTCTTTTGTGTTTTTATATTTTACAATTATTTTTTTCAATTCTGTGAAGAATGTCAGTAGTTCCTTTTTCTCTTCAATTTAAACTCTTGTAATCATGGATAAAGATATATGTAGCTGTAAACTAAACAAAAAGTGGATGAGTTGAGTAGACACTTCTCAAAGGAAGAAATGAAAATGTCTGCTAAAAAATTTCAATGACTTCAGTTATAAGGAAAATAAAATCAAAGACAAGTGCTGTGAGGATGTGGGAGAAATGAAGTCTAATGTATTGAAGTCAGTGATATAAATGAACAAAGCCACTGTGGAAGACAGTATAAGGTTACATATCAAGAAGTAGAAGTACCATATAATTCAGCTCTTCCAATCCCAGGTTTATATATTAAAACGAAGTCAGTATACAAAAGGATCTGTATATGTCCATATTTGTTCCTATTACTTACAACATTTTTGTCAGGATATGTATATGTCCATAATTGTACCCACTACTTACAGTGTTTATGTAATGAAAACAGCCTAGGTGTTCATCAGTCAATGAAGGAATAAAGAAAATATAGCATATATGCACAAAGGAACGCTGTTCATCCATGAAGAATGATGAATTCCTTGCATTTGAAGCAAAATGAGTAAGACTGAAGGACATAACGTTAAGCAAAACAAGCCAGACCCAGAGAAAAAGACACAGAAGTAGAAGAATTATCTATTCTCATTTAACAGATTAAAAACAAAAAAATGAATGAAAAGCAAAAAAAAAAGTGAATGAAGTCAGTGTGAAAGTGCAAATGTGGTGCTAAGGGGAGAATAGACGGATGGAAGGATATGACCTTAGGACCCCTGTACTCTGAATGTGTGTGTAAGAATACCAGACAGAGCCTCACTTATAACACCTAGCATGAGTTAATACTAAGATTTCAAAATAATATTTTACCTAATGTTGCTAAGTAGGTCTCAGGTGACATCACCATTCGATATGCCACTGAAGGGGTTGTAATAGCTACCTAAAGAAAAAGTCAAAACTATATGCCAAGTTCTACACTTGGAGGTGAAAATACAGAAAAGCATAAGAAAGTAGCATTGCTTTGGAGAGGGCTCACATCCAAGGAGGCCGACTAATAAATCACGGCACTGGAGCAAAGGGACTCAGTTTTATGCAGCACCTGATCGCGGTTGTCTCCTGGTGATGGACCTACTGTCCAAGGCTGAAGTATAATTGTGAATAATCTTACAGGGGAAGACTTGGGGTAGTCTCAGGAGACCTTTGTTGACAGAAGATATTTAAGATCGAAGGATCAGATCATGAATAGGAAAAGGAATTCGAAGCTGAAGGAACACATTCAGCTACTATAAAACAGCAAAAATTTGTTACAAAAATGTAGTAGGTCATGAGGGATGGAGGAACATGGATTCAGAAGCACTTTGTTTTAACAGGTTAACTGGGAAATAAAATAACACATTGAAAGCAATCTCTAAGAGTAAAACATTCATCGACTAACCCAACACATGGAATAGTTTTGATGAAGCCTTTTGAATTACAAGTTAAATTAAACATTGAAGTATTAATTAAACTATACCCTCCAACCTTGATTTAATAGAAAAGTAGATAAGATAAGACACATTATCTTATCATTCAGTTTTTGCTTAGTTCTCCTTGAACTTCCTTATTAAATTAAGAAGGGGCACCTTGGTACCCCACTTGGTCTTTCTGTCTTTTTTTTTTAATGTTTTATGTCTCACCATCCGGTCATGCCATCTTCAGTTGACTTACCTGCATCTAAAGTTTAAGTGTGTTTTGCTCTCTATGAAACCTACAATTGCTCTAGTTATTCTCTCACTTGGAAAGCTCATTCCATGACTGTGACCATATGCTATTAGAGATGCAGTTTGCTAGTGTTCCTACCCACACAGCCATAAACACTTGCTCCACTTTCAGAGTCTGTCAAGGTCTGTTCTGCGGAGTTCTTCTGTAGTCGT
The DNA here is from genome assembly GCA_004026605.1 of Ondatra zibethicus. Lineage (NCBI taxonomy): Eukaryota > Metazoa > Chordata > Mammalia > Rodentia > Cricetidae > Ondatra > Ondatra zibethicus. The sequence goes on along the minus strand of PVIU01002779.1, from coordinate 99,142 downwards.
TCCTGAATTTCTTAGTAAAATGTCCTTAGTTTGGTGACCTGGTCTTGCATGCTTTTGAGCTCTTGATGTAATGCCATATCAATTTCCCTTGCATGCTAACATTGGGCTGTATGCAAATCACTCGCCTATTCCTACTCCAAGAATTATCAAGCCATCTTCAAAGCAACTGGAGCAGCTCCATTCTTGTCTAACAAGAACCATCCAAGTGCTACAGCGTAACTTTTTTATTTCAAAGCTGTGGGTTTTATTTTGTTTGTTTGTTTACAGTGCTACAGCATGTAACAGCCTGAATTCATTGGTGATACCTCTCTGTAGAGCCTCTCATTATTTAAAAACCAGTTTCCATGAAGACAAAACGATTCCTGGGTTTGTATATCCATATGTTAGAGTTTGTAAACCCAGAAGTAGAGTTTTTTCCCCCCCTCAAGGTAAATATTCAACATAAATCTTGGGTTTGTTTTCTGGGCAAAGGTTTTTCTTTTGCAGTGGGTTCTCTGATGGTTATAGCTGATATGAAACCTCAAAATATTTTGGGTTTAGTTCAGATAAGCATCTGTGACTTTGAATGTTATTCCAAACTCTTTAATCCATAAATTAAAAATGTATGAGCAAAAGGTTTCTGCCAGATTCTTGCTTGCAGATACAATCATCTCTAGCAACTGAGCATGCAAATGACAAATGCAGTCTAATTTTATGTAACCTACAGTCAGGCTACTGCTTAGGACCAGTTCTTTCCCAAGAGTTTATTTAAAGTTATTCATTCAAACAGTGCTACACAGCACTGTGGTAACTGTCAATACTTGCCATGGGCTGTCTGAGTTTCGTAAAGACTTTGATCCTGGATGCCGAGTAGGAAGACAGTAAGAATAGCAGTGCACTATTCAGCTCTGCGGTTTTCATTTGTTTGTTTGTTTTTGTATGTACTAAGTCATTTATCAGCAATCCTATACCTATCATGACTGCTACTTTCATGCAGAGTTCATGAGAACAAAGACATACTGCACCTAGTATACACTCTGGCTTTAGGACAGGGTTCTCAACTTCTAGGCCCAGAAAGGGATGGGGGATGAGGCGAAGAAGAAAAGTTCAAAACAATACAGCCCTAAGGAGAGACAAGGAGAATGAGGGGTTGGGAAGAGTTAGTTGTGCAAGTGTTTTACTGATTGTTAACCAGCCTTGCTTCCTTCCTCTTATTTCTGGGGTCTCTACGGTCTTCACCATAACTTTTTTTCTTTTCATGTCTTCATTTGTTTCATTTCTTCCTTATTGTTTGAAGACTCTACCATTAAATGGGAATTGGATAATATGAAGAATGGAATTAGATATGAATTGGCCTATTAGAGTGGCAAACTCTTCTGTATTACCCATGCCTAAGTGGCTTCTGGGCTACTAAACAGTTTGCTTTTAAAGCCAGGGAAGTTTCACTAAGAACTTGGGCATCTTAGTCCTTCGCTGGAAGCAAAGGACTCTGTGGAGATAGAGAGAAAGGAAGTGGTAATTAAACAGAGCTCTCTAGGAGCAGGGGCCGTGGGAAATTCGTAGGAGCTGAGCTCCAGACTGATGGGAGAGGCTTCAGCTCTAAGTCCAAGTGCACTGGGAGGATTAAGCACACATTCCTTCTTGTTCATGTTTCTGTCCGCTTTCTAAGTAGTCTCTAGACATGTTAACTAGTGTTCGTGTGTAGGGAAAATGAAAGCACTTTGATTTGGAAAAAACAAATGAAAAACCTACTCTATTAGAAGTCTACTTGTTGAGGACAAAGGTGCCCAGATTTCTCAGGACTATTCTATGCTGGTTTTTCTTGTTTTATGACTGAAGGAATAACATAATTATCAAGTTAAATTCCATATAAATAATAAGTAGTTTTTGAGATGATTGAGTCTCTATATGATTGGGAAATGGCTTAAAATAGCCCATAAAGTCTTATTTTATCTATTATCTACTGTTTTCTGGTCTATTCTCTAAGGACACATTTGTTAGTTATCATTTGAATGGTTGTCCTTATCACCTACAAATCATAAGCACTTGACCTTATATTTCAGCATTTTAAAATATTGCTAAGAAAGTATGCACTGGTTTATCATGACATTTTTTTAAATGGGTACTTCCATCCAAATAGATTTTGAAAAGATATACAATGAATGGAATTTCCCAAGGCAGTAAAAATAATACTTGAAATGTGTTACTATGTTTCCAAGAATTCTTATTATGTATTTTAGTAGTGTTTATACTGATACTATGTTTTAAATATACAAATGCCCTAACACATTCTTTATGAAATATGCCTCAATCTAGAAGGACCATAATATAACTGCCATCTGTTTAAAGAAAATTATTTTTAAAAATTCATCAAATAGCCAAGTGGTAGTGGCTCACACCCTTAATCCCAGCACTCAGGAGGCAGAGAGGCAGATCTCTGTGAGTCGAGGCCAGTCTGGTCTACAGAGCGAGTTTCAGGACAATCTCCAAAGCTACAGTAAAACCCTGTCTTGAAAAACCAAAAGAAAAAAGCCACCAAATAACCATTTTGTTGCATAGAACTATGTTAAAATATTATATACTACCCATTAAATATGTGAAACTACAGTGCTCCCATTATATTTAATGCCATTTCATAATCTTTACAATTAAAATTCTATGTTATTCTATAGAGAGAAGATGAGTTGGTCTTTTGTCTGGGGGCACAGGCTGCAGTCTGAGCTACTTAGAAGGCTGAGGCAGGAGGATCATGGGTTCAAGACATGCCTAGGCAACAGAGTAACTTCTTAGAGTCAGCCTGGAAATGCAATAAAATTCTGTTTCAAAATAAAAGTAAGTGGAAGACTGGGTATGTTGTGCAGTGGTAGAGAATTTCCTTGGCATGTCAGGGCCCTAGATGTGACTGATAGTACTAAAGAAAACAGAAAGAAAAAGGAGAAGAAAAGTAAAGGAAAGACAGAGAAGGGAAGGGAGAAAAATTAAGGAGAGGAGAAGAAATATTTTTTAGATTTTTTTGTGGGTTTTTTGTTTTTTGGCTTGTTTGTTTACTTCTGAGACTAAAATAGGAAGTAAAGGCGAAGAAAAAATAAAGTGAAAATAAAATAAAATGGTGATGATCACATATAAATTTGACGATCTCAAAAACTTTTCATTAGGATATTTATGCGTTTAAAATAGCTATCACCAAAACAATTTAAAAAATAAGAGTGCCTGGGAACATAATAACAAATTTCGTCTTCAATCATGGTTAATTTATTAGTCAAATAAGTGTAGTAACAAGCACTATAAACTATAAGGGGCTTATGCTGCTGTGGCCCTGAGGAGCTGCAACAGAAAAGAACGTGGGGCTGTGAGCTTGTGTGGGCTACGGTCGCTCGTTTCGCTCCTCATGAGGACCTACATCACGACAGGCAAACTTTTTCTCTCTGATCTCACTCAGGAGAAGAATGAGGCATTTTTATAACTGGCTACTTTTATGAACTGTAGTGAGAGGAGCCCATACCTCAACTACTGACAAAACACATAGTATCAGGAAATGGATAAGCAGAACTGTCAAATCTTGCCAAGACAAGGTAAGACGGTTTTGAAAAATTCCTTGCTTTTAAAAATAATCTGTCAGTTATTCTAGGCCTTAGCCAAAGTTGGTTGCTTCAACGCTGCAAACGTGACTTTGGGTGATTGCCCAGGTAGCCAGTTGTCTCTGTGATTTGTTGCACATTTTGGAAGTTGTTTGATTGCACTTCCTAATTATTCAGGTAATGTTATTTCCCTTCTCAGATCTTCGATGGGGTTGAAGACTAGATAAATGTAGTTACTTTCCTTTCATGACTTGGCCAAGTTATTTATTATACAAGACTTAAGCTAGTTAGAATAGGATATTTGTTTATATTGTATATAATTTTGTAGTAGGTTTAGAACTCTCTTACTTAAACAAAAGGGGGAGGTGCTGCAGGAGCTCCTTCAGCCAATGGCCTTTAAGATACCAGCCCACTGGGGCATGGTCTCTTTCATTTTAAAAAGCGGCAGCAGCCCTCTGTTCACTCTCTTGCTTCCAGCTCCTGTTCAGACTGCTAGACTCTCTGTTTCCTGTTTGCGATGAGAGGACTGTGGTTTGGGATATTGATCTGTAAGTTTTTTCCTCTCCAATAAATAACCCCTTTTAATAACAATTTCCAAACTGGTGTGGGATTGTTTTGTGGCATTATCAAACACAGTATTTCTTTTCATGACTAATGTTTCTCAAATAGTGGACCTCCTCATTCTGTCACTATAGGGATGAGTATTCTAGCATCTTTATTTGGGGACAGCCATACACACCCAGACAGTTGCATGGCATAGTCACTTAGTGTCTGTTAATATTCCATCAAGACGTGGTTGGCCTCAGTTGGATCTCACGCCTTGTATCTTTTTCTGGATGTGGGAATAAAGAAGCAACTATTCTATTTTCACAGTGGAGAGCAAAACTCAATAATTGATAGAGCCTAATACCATTGTTTAGCACATGCAATGCCACTCTAGCCTACCTCAGACTGCAACCATGTTGAGAGCCCTGATAAGAAGGTTGTAGTGCAGTTATTAGCCTGTGTATATCAGCCTTTCTCCCAAGGGGAGCCCTCTGTGTCTCAGGAGTCAACTCCATGGGCACATGTCACTCTCTCTCGTGCTTCTATTCCAGTCTTCAGAGGGAGCCTCTATTGCCATGCTCTATGAGACTAGATCTTTCTGAATGGTGTGCATCCTGATACAGTATCACGGCCCATCCATATGCCTTTTGTATTCTAAAGTAGACTACTGTTTATTTTCAGTGCAGAATTCCATGTCTGCAGGTCACGTACTCCTAAGGCTTCCCAATAATGATATTGGCTGAAGATTTATAGTTAAGAATGGCAAACCCATCTAGAGAAGACATCTATCTATCCCTGAAGTTACAAACTACACTCTCTCTGGACAGATGGAGACTGTCAAGTAGAGTCATCTTTCATATGAGTGTCTACTTTATCCTCTTCTTGTCAAAAACATTTGTTTTATTTTATGTATATATGTGTGTAACTGAGTGTATGTTTTTTCACTGTGAGCATGCAGGAGCCTATGAAGGTCAGAAGAGGCATCAGGTCCCCTTGAACTTCCTGTTTTTCACGGACAGTCATGAGGTACAATGTGGGTCCCAGGAACCAAACTTGGTTCCTATACAAGAGCAGTAACTGATCTTAATCACTGAGCCATCTCTTCAATGCCTAATTTATCTCTGTAAGTCATATTATCAAGCACTCTGTGCTGGTGCCTATTGCCAGTAGGTTAGACATTGAGAGATATCAGTGGTTAGAGTGGCGTTGGATAAGAATCTGTACTGTCTGGTCCAGATTTTGTCTCTGTGTCAGCCATTATAATAGATCTGTTCATGCACCATGCTAGCTGTTCTGGCTGATATTAACTAGTTATGACTATTTTTCAAACTTAATTGGTTATTGGTTTTCTTTGGTAACTGCTTTCTAATTAATATGTAACAAGAGCACTTTTATAATATTTGTCCACTGTTCTATATCTACTAATATCTCTTTATACTTGCGATATCTTTCAATCCAACCTCTTAGTCCTTTTTGATACATTTCTTTGACCCTTTCCCACAGTCCATATGTGGCCATATCCCAGAAACTTCCTATTTTTTTACAGACAGAATAAGTAAAAGCATAATTCAACACTCTGTGTATTTGGAAATTTTTATCTTTCACTATACTATTAAGCCAGTCTGATTAGTTATAAGGCCAACTTATTGAGCTCAAACCCATAAACCAAACTGATTCATCCACAAATCAAGTTCACAGCATTTTTTTTTCAGCTTTCAGATATTGAAAAGTGCACATGGAGATAAGCATTGACTTCACCAGTGAGAACTTGGCTTTCATGTTCGCATTCTTTACTCTCATTCTCTGGCCCTGCTTGACTGTGTTCTGATGTATATTCCATTTTATGTTAGACTTCTGCTTGGATCTTTGAATTTGGAAGTTTGGGGTACATAATTACTTAATTCTATTTTTAACATGGTGCAGGGGTATGCCAGGAGTTTTTTTATTAAAAGGTTTATATTTCTCTACAGCAGGATGATTGACCCGCATCCAGAAACCCAGAAGTCAAACCTGTGATTGTACCATACAATACTTTACAGGTAATTGCAAAGACACCTTTTTCACAATCAATATCTTCAGTGATATGAGGGCTGCTGGGTCACACACTCCAAACACAAACATTAGGGCTATTTAAATTTCCTATGATGCCTCAAAGTCTCTTTTTTCTCTAAGCTTTGCTCAAACCTAGCTTCCTTTTAAGTGACATGGGATATCAACTAGACACTCTTCCTTTTTTTTTAACAATCTAAAGGATCATTTAGCCCTCTTTTTTTTCCTTCTAATCAGACATGTTGTCTCCCTATTGCCCTCCTACTCCCTCCCAAATTCATGGCTCCCTTTTTATAAATAATTATTGTTACTTAAACATATAAATAAACCTGCTGAAGCTCTTCACTGTTACCTGCAGGTGTATGTTTTTTGGAGAGCCCACTTGATATTGGGTAACCAATGAGGGGTCTCATCCCCAGAAAGATTAATCCTTCTCTTTCAGTGGTTGTTGATTGCATGTAGCTCTTCATCTAGAGGTACAGCCCTGTGAGACTACCCCATCCACTTTAGGACCTCTGCTGGTGTTGGAATTATACAGACCCTGTTTAGGCAGCCATATTGTTGAGATTGCATGGGTGCAGTTTTTCTGTCAAAGCTAGAATGCATAACCTCACAGCAGACTTTCTGTTCCTCTGGCTCTTGCAATCTTTCTGTTACCTGTTCTATAATGTGCCCCGAGCCTTAAGTTCAAGAATTGCACTGTGGATTTATCACTTGGTCCTGGGTACCCCATGGTCATTTATTTATGTGTATATGTATTTATTTATTTATTTTCATTTCTGTTCGCTGTGATTTTTTTAATGGTCTCCTGCTGAATAATGAAGCTTCTTTTGTGAGGATCGGGATCTACACTTATCTGTGGGTAGAAGGATAAACAATGGGAATGCAATTAGCTATTAGTCTGGTTTAGCAAAGAGGCAATAGTAGGTTCTCTACTAGGATCTACAGCTTCACTAGTGTGTGCGGTTGACTAGGATTGATTTCCCTCCTGCAGAATGAGTCTCAAGTCCAATTAAGCAGCTGTTGGTTCCTGCCAAGATACAGGTGCCACTATTGCACCTTTAGGGATATCTTACCATGCCAGTCATTTTTGTCGTTCACAGGCATTATTCTTAGTGTGGAAAAAGCATTCCTATCGACCTTGAAACAGCCCAGGAAGTTTTTTTTTTATTGTAGGGATAAACAATGAGAAGATTTGTCTTCTACTTTTAAAAGATTGTTGTACATTTGTTTCATATGATACCACAAATCTTAACAGAAAGGCAAAGTCTTTGATTTACTTTAGGCTTTATACCTCTTTGAGCCCATATGTCTCTAAAACTTTGACCCTTCTAGCTACTTATTTCTTAGTCATCTTTCATCAGCTTAAGTGTAATGCAACAGAGATGTACTATGCAGTTTCCCAGAAGTTCTCATCTCTTTGAACTGTACGATGACAAATGTCAAAGGGCAGCATATCTAACATACTCAGTGGGAAAGTGTGTGGATGTGTGTTACTGAGGATTCCATGCATATGCAAACAGTTTCTGTTCTTTGGTCAGATTTCTCTGGGCAAAACCTTCTTCATTGTCCCTCCAATGATATGGTCACTTATGGTCATTGGGGCCAACTGATTTCCAGCAGTTGTGTGTGCCATTTAGACTAAATTTCTTTAGCTTTCCAAAATCCCTAACTACTAACATCTCAATTTATGTGGCTCTCCTATTGCTCACCTTTGAGAAAAGGTCATAATTGAAAAATTCGTCATTCTGGTGTTTGCCTCACCAGGACACTGTTCCTGGCTTCCCCAAATTATGAGCCCTCTGTGGTCTTCATGAAATATAGCTCCTGGTGGCTCCCACACATCATGCCATACATGCATCCCAACATGCCTACTTCCCTGATGCCCCTATCAACTTCATACTACTCTCTGCAAGTTTCTGGAACCACCCTAACACCAGATTTTCTTGACATTCGGGATTCTTTGCCAGAGCATTAAATTCTGTTTCAAGGGCATATGCCTAAGTCAATAACTTCCTTCTTTTCCAATTCTAAGTTTTGATTCTGGTAAGCAAGAAAGTACTAAAATAATCCAGTCTTCTACATTCTATCTTGATATCTTATGCTAGCTAACTTTTGAGGCTTTAGTGGGAGAGTCTGTCCTTTCTTACTTGTTTCTATTCCCCAGATTTATTGTACTAGAATTTAACTATAACATTCAACCTTAAAACCAAGAAAACACCACTTGAAGATCATGGCATTTAAGTTGTGAGAAAATGGACTCTCAACTGTCTCCTTCCATGAGCAGACCCTTATGCTCTTAGTGGAAAAGGACTCTGAAGAGTTAAGTTATATGTTGGTGGGTTTTCACCAAGAGTACTCCATCTTTTTTTACATCCCTCAAGTGTTCTAAAAAGACCATCTTAGCATATGAAATATTCTTCATCTGAACACCCAAACATCTTTTCAGTGTGATGGCCATAAATAACTAATCCCTAGTTACCATCCATCTATGTCTATATCTACTTTGAAAAGTTAAGAAACACATAATGCTGCTCTGAACATAGTTGAGCACAAGTTCTTGTGGCATGATTGAGCATCCTTTGGATATATACCCAAAAGTGGTATTGCTGGGTCTTGAGGAAGGTTGTTTCTTAATTTTCTGAGAAATCACCATACTGATATCCAAAGAGCCTGTACCAGCTTGCACTCCCACCAGCAATGCAGGAGTGTTCCCTTTACCCCACAACATCTCCAGCTTAAGTTGTCATCAGTGTTTTTGATCTTGGCCAACTATGTTCATAGCAGCATTGTTTGTCATAGCCAGAACCTGGAAACAACCTAAATGCCCCTTGAATGAAGAATGGATAAGGAAAATGCGGTACGTTTACACAATGGAGTACTACATAGCAGAAAAAAATAAATGACATCTTGAAATTTGCAAGCAAATGGATGGAGCTAGAAAATGTTATATTGAGTGAGGTGACCCAGACCCAGAAATACAATTATCATATGTACTCACTCTTAAGTGGTTTTTAAACATAAAGCAAAGAAAACCAGCCTACAAACCACAATCCCAGAGAACTTATACAACAATGAGAACCCTAAGAGAGACATACATGGATCTAATCTACATGGGAAGTAGAGAAAGACAAGATCTCCTGAGTAAATTGGCATCATGGGGACCATGGGAGAGGGCTCAAGGGGAGGGGAGAGACAGGGAAGGGAGCAGAGAAAAAATGTAGAGCTCAATAAAATCAATTTAAAAAAGAAAGAGAAAAAGAAACACATAATGATATTTTCCTGAGCAGGGTGTTCAACTCCAATAAGACGTTATTTGAAGTCATCACTAGTAAAGACTTTTTATTAGTTGGGCTATTGTTCTAGAAAATATCCATGCTCCCCCACACCAGTATGTAGGGTGTCCTTACTGTATGGTAGGTTGCGAATGATCTACTTGTAACACTTTATTGTCTTAATATCACACATCATTTCAAGAATCAATCAAAAATAAATAAAGACTATTTAGTAAGTGTGTGTGTAATGCCCATGAACCATAAGGAAGCATGACAAGAAGAATATCCAGTGGGAGCCATTTTTTAGGAAAGAAAGGAACGTAGGCTGGAAGATTAGATAGGATCAGAATCTAGAGCATCAAAGAGCCAAGATACTCTGTTTCCAGGAGAAGGATGGACCAGGTACTCTTTAAAGAGCCCTTTGCTTTGTTTCCTCCCAGATGAGACCCTCTAATAAGTCTTCCAGGCAGGTTGACTGCTCAGAGTCTTGGAAACACAGCCTTGGCTCAGTAGAGTATACCCTCAAAGGCACCTATGTCTGGAGGCTGTCACCTACTACACTTCTTTTGACAGATTTATTCTTGAAGGGATATCATCAGTATGACTGTCCTAAGGGCTTCTGAGTGGTACAAAGTCAGTTCCACAATTTATTTCAACAGTTAAACCTGTCATCAAATCATAACATAGCCTCAAAGATATAAGGGTAAAGAAATCACCAATACCTGTTTTGTAATAAACGTCTCTCAGTCTTCCTCTATCCTCATTATCTTTTAATATCCTTCTAGTTTTAGCTCCTGCTATGTCAAAAATCTGCCTGGCATCTTTGATTATTTGAAATAAAAAAATTGTCATCCTCACAGCTATGATATTATTTTAATATAAAATAGATGCCTTTTGTTGTCATGTCTAGTGAGAAAAACCCATATATTTAATAATAGATTTAATGTGTATGTGCTCATGCATGAGTGCATCCACGCACACATATGCACACACAGTCTACTTCCACCAGCAACTTCATCAAGCTGTTGAGCTGTGCTGTATAACATGTGTCCTGTTCACTGTAGGAAGTTCTTGGTGAATTAACAGGAAAAAGCCTTATGATGATCTTTCCCATCTTGGTACCTCTATTGCCCACCATGACAAAGCCACAATATTCTTCTGATAAAGACAGCATCCCCATTCCAGTGTACTTTGTTGTGCCGTTGCAAATAGAGCCTAATTTTCCAGGATGCCAGGATGGTAATCTCCTTGAAAGCTCATCTCTTGCCAAATTACGAAAAGATTTTTCCCATCCATATTGTTACCAGATTTCCTGTTTCTCCTTAGTGATAAATAATTTCACATTATATGAAAAATATGTCCATTCAATTCTTCTTAGAGCAAGCATTCCACTCAGAAAATACAACACCGGACAGAGTATCTCTTTCAAATCCTCAATAATACACCCTACATCAACAATCAAAAATGACCACATTATGGCGTTAAGAAAGATTTCATCAGGATATACTAAAGATATTTAAGTAGGTTTTATTTACAGTTAAGCACTCAAAACATACTTCTTGTAGATGGTGCTAGTTTAGTACAACTTGCTTTCTAATAGAATAATGGCCTTATATAAGTGCTCAGTGACCCCCAAACCACAACATAAATTTATATTTGAAATCATGTGTTTGTCTAGGTGTTACTATCACCAAAATTTTAGCTAAGATTATATATCTTAAATTTCAACTCAATCTATGACTCAAACATATACAATATGTATATATAGAAAAGGTCACAGATCCATTTGTGTGCTTGGGGGGATTTCAGAGAGACAGACAGAAAGAATGAGAGAGAAAGATTACAGAGAAGAGGGAAAACAGAAGAGAAAAGAAAGAATAATAAAAAAATCTCTTGATGGTTCAGAGTCAAAATGAACAATTAAATTTGCACTAATAATAGTTTATGGTTGTATATGTGCATAGCCATGAAAAAAGAAAAATCAGAAATATGGCTCCATTCCACTTCAGTTTATGACTCAACTTTATACCTTTATTCTACATACACCACATAGAACAAGTAGAAAAGACTCCTCTTGTTTTCTAACATAACCCAAACTTGGCTTTCTACCTAAGACAGAATGTGAAAGCGTGTGCATTTATATTAGCCCTGCACATTTAAATATTGGCTTGAAACACTGAACAACAATAAAACTATCCATAGAGAACCACCCTCCTTTTGAAATATGAAATGAACTTTTCCCATTGATGTTCGATAAAGTTAGTAGGAATTTCAGTAGATTTTTTTCCTTTATACATTTCTCTTTATCTAATAATAAATTAAATGTGATTTCATCTACCACTGTTGGTACTTTGGGGGAGTTTATAGAACTTTTATAAGGTGGAAACTCACTCGAGAAAGTGAGCAACTAAAGGCTGAGCTTCCCGGCCATTTAGCCCAGCCCACTTCCTGTTAGCTGTTTTGGAGTACATTTAGCCCAGCCCACTTCCTGTTAGCTGTTTTGGAGTACATTTGCAAAGCGACCATCCAGCCTCCTGATCCTGTTACTATGCCTTCTCTTCCTGTTGCCATTGTCTTGTCTTTCCCTCCATGATAGACCATATACCTCTGGATTTTGAGGCAAAATAAACTCTTTCCTCCTTAAAATGCTTTTCTCAGTGTAGTTTATCATAACAGGCTTGTAACTAAGCCATGACCCTCTACGCAATAAAAACAAGAAATAGCTCAAATGTAAGTCCACACAGGTGGAAATAGAAAAGAAGAAAAACAAAACCAAGACCCAAACCAATCAACTAACCAAAGGAAAAAAAAATCATATTTAGAATCTTAGCTTGTTGAGCACAGGATAACATTGCATGTGGTGAAGAGGAGAACGCAGCCTTCACGATTATATCTTGAAGACACAATAACTGAGAACCTTTGTGTATCTTCGCTTTTTCTGAATTGCATTTTCCTTATCCACTTAAAATACCAAAAATCTCTTTATTTTGAGGTTATTTTAAGGTGAAAAATCAATTGTGATATAAGTACTTTTCCTGATCTGAATGGAATACTCAGTAGAATATTAAATTTTCAAGTATAGTATATAGTTAGAGAATATTATCATTATTATTACACAATGTTGGTCAGAATCACACACATATGTTATATTTATATTATATATATATGTATATTTTAGCCTCCTTTTACTAAATAGTTGAGGAACTTTTCTGAACCAAATAAATGCTTTTATGAATAAAGCCTGTATATATTTGCAGAAAATGGCTCTTTGCTTTTAATGTCCTATCAAAATATATCAAATTCTGGAAATGTTGTTCAGAAGGAATTTAAATGGGAAATGTCTTGCTATAACCATGCTTGAAGAAATATTGGTTAGAATCTTGAGAACCATTTGTCGTTTAAATGACAATTAATTATTATTATCAGCCAAGTGAAATAAAAGTATGTCTAAATTATTGTACAAAATAAAATGAAGTGATAAGGAAACTTCCAGAAGCCATGGAAACATCTCAATATCTTTGCATTGCATAATATTTCTACTTAGTGATATATAAAAGATTTTAGCAATATGAATATGTGGCAATCATTATTTATTTAAGATTCTTGGCATGAACATGGTAAAAGGATATATAAAGGACTTGTGGGAAGTCCAGCTTGCTTACTCTAAACTGTTGCTTCTTATTCGATGTGAAGGTTACTGAGGTCAGAGGGCTTGTTTGGGCTAACAAAGAAATTTTGGAAGGAACTTAAGGCTTGCTAACAGGAAGGAGTTTCTGTCACTTGAGACAAGGACTATTCCTCAATGTAGTCACTTCCCTTGTGGTTTCTAGGATGTGGCCTAGTATAAATAATGATTCCTATGGCTAAAGTCTAGCAGCCAAGATTTGGTTGGAAGAAAAATACAACTTGATTATAGATCACTTATCCTCATGACCTCAAAAGCTGACTACAAATTGTTGACACGTGAGAACTGTGACAAAATCTGTCCTTTCAAAAGTTTGTCCTCTATCTGCTAATGCCAACCATAGAAAGCTTTGAACCAAAAATTGACCATTGGATCCTTTTCTTTGTTAAAGCTAAATGTTTAATGAATGTTGTAAGCCTCTCAGTGATGTGGACATTATTTGGTCACTCTGCTTTATTTAGTGGGGTTCTGAGTACATTCCAGAACCCACTTCCTACTTTTCTCCCTGGACTTGCCTCCAGCCCAATTCACTTCCCTATGAAGCCCTGAGTTGCATGTTACTTATAGGTGAAATGGCCCAGTGAATATTAAGAACCCATTGAGTTTCTGCTTGGATTAACAGCTCAACATAATTCCTTAGGTCCCTTCTTATTATCCTATTGTCTATTCAAGATGCATTCCATTCTACCCATCCCCTCCCCGCCCTCTACCATGGGAATGGCCTTACAGTTTTACAACTAAGATATATCACAAACGGCAGGAGCAGCTCATAGCATTTGCATCTTCCCAGAGCACATATTAAATAATCTCTTGCTGAGCTATGCCAAATAATTCCTGACTTTGCTCTTCAGTGTAGCTCAATAAGAAACCCAGTTTATATCTATTCAACACTATTCATTAGCATGAATACCAGTACTGAAGAATGAATATGTGCAGCAATATTCATTTATGGTTTTTCATTAGGGATATGCTAATTACACTTATCTCCTACAGCACAAAGTTGTCTGGGGGAGGTCTGTCCATTGAGGCATGCCACGAAAACAGCACTGGATTGATGAGAACAACAAGCGATGTCTCTTAGATTAGAAATCTTGGTAAGGCAACAGGTACTTTAGATACAAAATTAAACTCTGTGGAGATGGAAGGATCTGACACCTGAAAACAGTTTTACGAGGTTGATAGGTGGTGCCTATGCCAAGATTCCCTACAGGGTAAAAGCAAGTTGCTGCATCCTGATTCCTCCATGATAAAGAGGGTCCAATAGGCCTCTTAGGGTGTTACAATAGTACATTGCATATCGTGAAATCTTTCTTCAGACCACTTATCTCTTGTGAGGCCATGCTACTTGTGTAGCACTAACATCAGGAGGAGCATGTCTCTGTAGCACGTCTGCTCCATGGGGCCACCAGCACAATGTGCCTTAAGAGACCCAATAGTGAAAAAGAGAGTTTGAAGTCAAGAAACAAAAGAGACAGAAAAGTCAGCATAGGTCCCAACTAACCTAGAGTAAGGCCAACATCTAAGTTAATCTTAGATTCAGGGCAATCTAGGTGCAAATCAAAAAATGACTGCATTTGGTGAGTTAGATGGTACACATAAAGACTGAGCTGAATGACAATCTCAGAAGAAAGGATTAGGAATGATGGTGTCCTCAATCTATGATCTTTCTCTTCACTTTGACACAGTATCTACCTGTCAGCAAGAAGGATATCTTTTGACTCATGAATGAAGGAGGGTTTCAGTCTATCATGGCTGAGAAGAGATCATGGTAGCAGTAGGTTAGGCCTGGGCTCCATGAAGCAAAAAGCTTGCGCCAGAATCACAAGTTGGCCATCACCTTCAAAGGGCTGCATCTAGATACCTACTTCTGCCAATGAGACCTCATATTCTAAAAGTTCCACAATCTCCCAAGAGAGAAACAAGGGCTGGGCACCAAGTGTTCAAGCACACAAACCCAGTGAAAGATTGGTATTTGTGAGGTAATGTTTTTAGACACTTATATTGGTATCGATTCTTGCATATTGACACAAAGTTAAATTATATTAAATATTGTATGCATTTATGCTTCTACCTCTGTTTAAAACATTGTTTATGTATTGATATATATATATATATTTACCATATTGCAGTGTTCATTACTACCTCTGATCAAGATACTTACACATTGTTTACATTTGAAGGTCATTGTCCTCAGTGATTGCACAGTTGTTTATTGTCTTAGTCTTTAAGTTAGATAGGTATTGAGAATTATAGATCAATATCCATCTGTTTTTCATATTTATAATTAGACTAATCAGGTTCTTTAGATACATGGAGATTATATTCAGTATAGACAGATAATCTTCAACCTCTTCAAAGTGCTGTAGAAAGTGGCATTTAATCTAACTTAGAGTTCCATGGTAGTGAGACACAATTGCTCTTGGCAACACCAATCTATTCCGGAGAGAATGTTGAACACCAAGGACACTCCACTTGGAGCTTTTCTTCTTGGCAGAACTGGCCTTTAGGCAAAGAAATGACCATACCTCAACCACTGACAGAGATACATAGTATCCATAAATGGATGAAACAGGACTGTCATATCCTGCCAAGACAGGGTAAGATAGTTTTGAAAAGTTTCTTGCCTTTGAAAATGGTATGTCAGTTACATTAGGCCTTAGCCGAAGTTGGTTGCTTCAACATTGCAAATGAGACTTTGGGTGATTGCCCAGGTAGTCAGTTGTCTCTGTCATTTGTTGTACATTTTGGAAGTTTCTCGATTGCACTTCCTGTTCACTCAAGTAATATTGTTTCCCATCTCAGATCTTTGATGGAGTTGAAGATTAGATAATTGTAGTTACCTTCCTCATGATTTAGCCAAGCTTAATTTCAATGCAATAGTTACACTCCTTGAAATAGAATGTTTAGTAAAACTTTTGTTATGCATTCCTTGCTTAATATTGTTTGTAATTTTATATTTGGTATCTGTTCCTATTATATATAGTTGTGTTGGGTTTGGATTGATCTTGTTTAGACAGAAGGGGGAGACGATGGGGAAACTATCAACCAATCACATCTAGTTAGGGTGTGGCTACCTGGGGCCCAGGTAGAAAAACTGGGAGGACCCAGATGCCCACTCTCTCTCTGTGTGGTGCCCTCCAGACATATAGGAAGTCGGACCTCCCACTCTTGTAGCATGAGTTTTTCCCCTTATACCATTAAAGTACAATCGTTATTCTTGAGCTGGCCTGATTATTTATCGTACCTACTTAATTTGCAACACAAAACCTACCATGAGCTAATACTCATAGGCATTAAATCAGAAGTTTCTATCTTCTCTGTGTTTCTGACAGGAAACCTCAACCAACCCCCAAATTCATGGGATGGAAACATAGGTGGCCCCAATTATCAATAGTAGGAGAGCACAAGACACTGGCTATGCCTTCAAGGCATAACGCAGTCCTTCTATTACAATGTCGGGTCAATCCCTTGATAAAAATGATATGGTTGAGAAACCTTACCTAAAAGAAAGATGTGTATTTGGCAGGAGATGGTATTGAATGGTAAACTTCTGTGCTCCTTGGATTCCTTATGCTAAGATCAAGGATCACTGTCAAGGAAGAATAATTGACCTTTATTAGTAGGAGGATTTAGAGTGCTTTTATATAGTGAGGTAAAGGCATTCCCCGAAATACTTTGTCAAGAGCTTATCGTGAATAGATACAAACAACTGCTTCTATTATGAAAGGCATGGTTCCTCAAGGTTAATATCTTCAGGTTGCAAGTACAGGTTAAACTATAAGGTAATCCAGCATGGAGAAGAGAGGCGATGAACACCTACTGCTGACCCCACACCACACCAGCTACAGGAGTGAGGATGACAGCTCATTCCACTAAACTTCCAAAGTGTTCCCTCTAGAAGACAGGCCCATGGAGACTACTGAGGAGCATATAGGGAGAAGCAGTACCAGGTAGCTTATGGTAGATATAGAATGGCCTGTGCCGCATCACATTTAAGAACAGCACAGTTAGCTCTGCACAGTTAGCCTCTGAATCTCATGTTGCAGAGATTTGCTTCAGCTTCCAGCTGTTGGCTTCACTTTCTCTCTGCTAACTATAAAGCACTACAAATACATGTAACACTAGAAAAGCAGACAGGTTGATTTATTATTAACATGAATTATATGATATAATAGGTAATTGTCATATGTCTGTGGTTCCTGTTAACATATGAAATACAGTTTTCCACTTTCACAGTCTTCTCCCCTCATGATGATGCTATTCATTTACATTTTGTTTTATGTTTCTTGTTGTATAATCAACAACAGAAAGAGAACACAAGTTTAATATAAGCACTTTCCCAATATAGCTCTGCTGTGCAATCAAGGGAGATGAAATTAATATCGTAACTTCTCTGAAGGTATATTCTCTACATTTTGCTTGTTAATTCCATATGCTTGTCCTGCTCCAGCTTTTGGACTAGGTATTGACGAGGATACTAATCAATGTTGACCATTGACCTTTTTTTTAGTTATTAACCTGAGGTTTCTGATACCTGTTTTTGAAAATGTTGGACACAGTTTTAGTATTTCTGCTTTAAAATCATTTTAAATAGGGGCCAGAGGGATGGCTCAACCGTTAAAGGCTAGGCTCACAACTAAAATAGTTTTTTAAAAAATTGTTTATTTATAATCTTTAATTCTTTCCCTCCTAATGCTATTTATCTATCCATTGCCTCAGATGTTTATGCTTTTTGCCTTACTCGGTAACTTAGTGTGGTCTTAAAGCTATTAGTCTCGGGACCTTTGCCTCTGCTTACCTACATACAATTAAGTTTTAACATTTTGGATTTTTATTTATTACTCATAAGTAAAATGTTTAAAATTAGATGGCTTGAGAAAAGATAGACAGCATGAATAAAATGTAATCATTTGTTAAAAATTAACCACACACGTGCGCGCACGCACATGTGCACACACACATGTGCACACAGACATTAAATGACATAGATAAGTAAGAAAACAAAAGACGCTGGAAGATCTTTGCTCTTGGAAAGTGATTAGTCCAGTTGATTCAATACCGTAAAACAGAAAATGCTGAGTGACTGTGTGAATCAATCAGTGCTTGCATTTTATAAATTCACAAGTGACATGCTTGCTGCAGCTGAAAAAATCAATGAGAAGTTCACTTCCTGGCCTGAGTAGCATTGTTTATCCTAACAGCTCTTAAATCTACAGATAACTCATCTGACTACAAGATTAACATGCCAGAGGAGTTGTTTTCCTTTTTTCATAAAAAAGAACCCTTGGGAATGCAGATGGACACAAGTATAATCCATTATTTTGTTTTGGAGAACAGAGCGGAAGCCACTCACATCCACGTATTCTAATTATTAAGACTAAGAACTTAATCCATCTTGTCAATATGACTTATATGTTTGCTCAGGGAAAATTCTACTTGGAAAGACAAGAATATAAATGGCAAACAATTTTACTCTGAGAGTCATGAAGTTTGTACTAACCAATGTAGGCAAATTGTTTTCTCATCTAGATAAAAAGTTCTCTTAGGATAATAGATGGCTCACCTGTTCAACATGTCGCTCATCAGGCAATATTTTACCCCGTAGATCTGCTCAAAGACCCTTGCTTCTGCAAGTCTACCAATTTCAAACTGTGAACTTTCTCCTAATGCCTGTCTAAAGACTGTCTACACCCCAACGCAGTAGATACCAGGCCTCAATCGTTCAAACAAACAAAAAAAAAACCCTGTTCATCAAGGTTGTGTGACTCTACCACAGGAGATTCGAAGACTGCCACTGTCCTGAGGGACAGATGTTTGCTCTATGTCTTGAGTGAGGATGGCTGGGGAGGTGAGCCCTAGAATGTCTCTATCACCCACTCCTGCCACCCACACCTTCCACAACCACCTTACTCAATCAGATGTGATTGATTCCATGCAGTTTTCATGAGAGAGAAGATTACTAAAATTAAAAATATTTCTTCCATCTACTGCCGTGATGGAAGACTTTCCTAATGATGTGATCTCTTAATACAGTTCCTCATGTTATGGTGACCACCAACCATAAGGTATTTCTGTTGCTACTTTATAATTATAATTTTGCTACAGTTATGAATTATAATTATCTTTGTTTTCCATTGGCCTTAAGTGAAAAGGTTCTTTTGTACCCAGGGGTCACGACCCAGAGGTTGAGAACCACTGATCTACAGTTTTTCCCATTCTGAATTGGGTTCATCCGAGCCAGCAAATACTGTTAACTCTGCAAGTTCATGATCACCCTGGGATTTGAATACAATGCGCACAAATAATGCTGTGTAGACTAAGTGAAGCCTGCTGTATTACCTAATATTCCAAGTCTCAGGTACTTCATCATAAAAAGAATGATACTAAAACATATTAATATGGACCAGGGTGATAATGCAATCAATAAACTGTTAGCTGCATTAGAATCTGAGGCGGGACACACAGCACCCACCAAAGAAGTTAGGCATGTCAGTGTGCAGCTGTAGTTCTGATGCTGGGGACGCAGAGTCGGACAGATTCCTGGAGCTGACTGGCTTGCTAATTTATCAAAACTGACGAGGTTCAGATTCAATGAGACTCTGTCTCAAAAAGTAAGGTGTCCTGTATCAATCAGGATAACACGTCACACCAACCTCGGGTGTTCATACTCATGGAGAAGCACACCCACAAAGGTTCCTAAAACACAGGAATATATACATACATATGCACACACACACACACACACACACACACACTTGCAACATGTACACAGAAAATAATGATAATGATATTTTCTAACATATCATTGGCACCTCCCACATTGACTGCAACCAATGTCCTTCCCTGGCTTTAGTTCCATATGTTTCTCTAGAGAGGAAGATCAGAACCTAAAACCTGCTATAGATATAGAATGTGTCTTTCCAAATAGGAAACTGATTGGAACTGGAAAAAGTTTGTGACATAAAATTGACAAACGTAGAAAAGTAAAGAGTCTTAAAGTAAAAAACTCTAAAAAGTAAAATATTATCAATATTGCATAGTCCAGGAGTGAGGAAGAAAAAACCACCAGAGTTACAGAGCTCAAGAAATAAGTCTTCCGAAGAGGGCACCCAATGTGAGCAAGTACTCAACAAAACATGGATTTCTTATTCATCAATACTTGTATACAGCCTTTTACCTAGCTCTGCCTCTCTTGTCATAAATAGCCAAGATGAATCAACTATGACCTCCTCCCCCAAGCTATGGAAGACTTGGAAAATACCACAGAAGAGGGAACAGAAAGAATGTTAAGAGCCCTGAGGAGTAGTGATATAGAATGTTGATCTTCGGACAAGTCATAAAATCACCAATATAATTATGTGTGTGTGTGTGTGTGTGCATGTATAATTATTTCACAGAGATCATATTTTCTCCTTTTGAGATTCTTCTTCCTCAAAGTTGCAGAATAGTATTTTTCTACTGCAATATGTTTAATAAATTGAGCCCTGCTCACTCAGCTGGCTTTTGGAGCTCCTTGTAGGATTTGAGAGATGACACAGGCTTTGCCCTCAACACATTACATGTATTACTTTCCTCAATGCTCAAATGCACTCTGTAAAGTAGGCAATATTATCTCCATTCTACAGAAAATGTAATTGGCTACCCTAGAAACAATAGAATGTAATGAATTGCTTCTTTTGAGAATCACATATAAAGCATGAAGAAAAATTACAGTGTTGGCAACCTAACACAAAGCAAGGATTCCTGAGTTTGATTGATTTTCTTCTGTTACAGTAATAATCCAAGGGCCATGATGACATCAGCCGGGAAATATACCATAAATACTTCAGTAAAGACAAAATCATGTACATTTTTCAAGTCCTTGAAGTTCTTGATCAACAAGAAGCTATAAGTGTGAAAGTGTTCAGGACATGGCCACTTCCCACATATGAAAAATAATGCAAACATCTGGCATATATGTTTACACTGACTTCTTTCTTCTCTCTCCCTTCTTCTCCCCTCCCTCTTCCCTTTTCCTCACCTCCCCTTCCCCTCCCTTTTCCCACCCTTTCCTTTCTTTCACTTGCTTTTGTTTCTGAGTTTCTCCGCCTAATCTGCCTGGAAGTCACTGTGTGCCCAAACCTGGTGTCACGCTCATGACCATTCTCGTGTTTTGGTTTCCCCAAAATGATGTATTCTTCACTACTTAGCGAAGCCCAGAAGAGGACAGATGTGCTCCCCACACACAAAAGAGTACATTATTTTTTTTTAATTTTTGAACTGTGTATTATTGAACAATGAAGCATTCTAGAATGGAGTGGGAAGGGGCTTGTGAACCCCTACTTCTAACTAAATATATGTGGACAACTGCTGGCTCTTGGATGAAAGAGAGCCTGTAAGGAAACAGTACCAACCCTAGTAAGAGGGCCACACTCCAGGGGATGACCTCACACCTGCAATTATACGGGCATCAAAAATTGGCGTTAATGGCATATTTTCAAAAAGGAAAAATAAACCAAAATATGAAGTTAGGGGTGGGTCTTGATAGAGCTAGGGAGAGGAGTTGATGGTGAATATGAATCAAGTATGTTATATGACATTCTCAAAGAATTAATACAAATATTTGCACTAAAATGTCTTAGGTTTCACCTGTTAAATGGTGGATATTATTTAGTACAACAAAATCAGGCACATGCACTCTATACAGAAATAGGTTTACTTATGTCTCTAAAGCTTCATCTACAAAAGCAGGTGATAGGCTATTCTGGGGCAGCAGGCAGCAGTGTCCTGGACACCCTTCTGGGTATGATTCTGAATGCATGCCTAGGAACACGGGTTCTAACCGTCCTTGACTTCCTGCTCAGGTCGCAGTCCCAACACGCAGCCATGTAGCATCGTTTCATCATTTCTGTTCCCGAGACCTAATCATTTGGCCCAGTAATGATATTTAGTATTCTGCTTCTGTGGCTTCTATGACACCCCCAGAGAGAGAGAGACAGAGACAGAGAGAAAGCAGTAAGTAAAAAGTAAATAAAGTAAATCCTGGGTGAAAAACAAATGATTTAGCTGCTGTCTTGTACCTTCTTGCAAGCCTGTGGGGTAGCTTTGCTGCTGCCAGGAGTGGTCCTTCAGAGAAGGCAATTTCTGAACAAGTTTGGGCAACAACTTCAGTGAGGATGGAAGAGTTATTTCTGTCAAATTTAGCATTTAATCCAGTTTCATTATTTTAGGATATAAAACTGTTTGGTGATTAACTTTGTTTATACTTGGCAAAGCATCACTTCCTTTTCTGAGGAGGAAAAAGACAAAAAAAAAGCTCATAAAAATTTCAAAAAGCTTTCTGACTTCAAACAGCTCTTACAAAGCTGCCTTTGGAGGAGTCAAGTGTGGAGGAATCAAAACCATATGGATTTCTCTCCTTTTAAAATAAACACCGACTTAAAAATTGAAGGAAAATTTCTTGGAAAAAGGAGGCTTTAGTCTCCGCAGATTATAAATAGTAAAAAGCAACTTTATGAAATTTGATAAACCCAAATCACAGCTGGGCTTGCCCATTCTTAATTATAGTGTTTTCACTGTATATCATGTAAAAATAAACAGTTCCAGGAGCAGCCTAAAATCCGCAATTTTCAGAGCATGGAGATTTTCATTTATCTCTCAAGTAACTTTCACCAAGATTTGAGGTAAGTTGCATTGTTACATGTGAAATGCCATAAGGTTAAACATTATCCATTCCTTTAATTTTATGTTCAGACATCTAGTGTTAGTACAGACAGAAGTCACAGAAATGGCAGTCAGGCATCATGGTACACGCCTGAAATCCCAGGACTCGAGAGGTTGAGGCAGATCTTAAGTTTAAGGCCAACCTGGGCTACATAGGGAGCTTGAGGTTAGCCTGGGCTTCATAAGTAGATATTCTCACAAAGTAAAGAGAGGGAGGGAGGGGACAAAGAGGGGAAAGAAATACCCAGAGACAGAGGCAGAGATGGGGAGGAGGAAGATGATAGAGAAGGAAGTGTTTGGGGAGGGGATGAAGAAGGCAGAGAAAGGAAAGAAGGAAGGGAAAAAAGAGAGATGCCAAGAAATGTTGAGATATGTCTGTAAACATGCTCTTTACAATTCATTTATTGTTTGTGGTTATGTGTGTGAACTTACTAGAGTATATGTGTACTACTTTTATACAGAAGATCATGGGAACCAGAGGAGAGCATTAGATTCCCTGGAACTGGAGATACAGGGTGTTATGAGCGGCCATGGGGGTACTAGGAACTGAACCTTAGGTCCTTTATGAGAGCACTAAGTACTTCTAATCACTGAATGCTCTCTCCAAGACCTGTCTGGACATATTTATGATATGATAACTCTTGATTACATTTTCATCTACATCTACACTTCATCTCCATTTTCACGAAAAATCTAAACAGTGAAAACTGGCACTGCTATGTATGTAGATTAAGTGATCTATTTGGATGGATATTAATATTATCAAAAATAAGCTAAATCAACTTCTCTTAGTCACAGTCTGTAAGAATTTCACCAAGCCAACCAGTCTTACTCATCCCTTAACTACATTGTTAGTACTGAAAGTTCAAAAATGTGATGGCGTCATCTCTCAGTGACACTCTTGGAACAGAGGATGAAAAGGTAGTTAGATTCTTACATGCTGCTAGATGCTAGATGCTATATTGGAAGAGGTGATGATCAGTCTCAAGACAGTATCGAGGTTTCTTAGTCAAAGGGCTGTGTGTACAGCAGGCCAGCAGAAGTTTATCTGATATAAAAGAGAAGTGCTGCATTCTATAGAAAGGAAATAGTATGTATGATAAAAAAAATAGAAAATATAGGGTGTTCCTATGTGGCAGCATAGATGGGTGGAAAAAGTTAGAGATGCCAAACCAGGGCATACAAAGACCTTTGCAAGTCAAGAGCTAAGGGATGCTTTCTTAAAATCTATTAATATTTGTAGTGAGAGCAACAGTTTTGATAACTGTTGGCAGAGTCAGATTGGGGGAGGGTGGGGAGGTGATAGGAATATTTAAAAAGTGAGGGAACAGGTTAGGATTTTCCAGTGTACAGTGCCAAAAAAAAAAAAACGTACTCATGTTAGCTAATTTTGATACGTGCAGCTTCCACATGTCACTTGAGAGTGAGCTGTGCAAGGGTGGGGACCAAGCCTAGCCTATCCAGTGCAGTCTCAGGGCTGTGTAGTATCCCACACATAGGTAGAAAGCCCCATGAATTTTTTGAATAAATGAATAGCAAGGTGCACGTCATGCTGAAGTGATAAGAACTGGTGTGACAGCAAGCCCGAAAAAAAACCAAAGAATCTAGAAAATTCTAAGGAACAAAAGTCAAAGAAATAATTCTCAGATGGGGACAGAGCCTTCTAAGGTTGTTTGCATTCATCTGG
The DNA here is from genome assembly GCA_004026605.1 of Ondatra zibethicus. NCBI lineage: Eukaryota > Metazoa > Chordata > Mammalia > Rodentia > Cricetidae > Ondatra > Ondatra zibethicus. Next base: position 74,641 of record PVIU01002779.1, on the reverse strand, counting down.
GTCAGGGAAAAGGAAGAGGAGTTGGCAGCTCTCCAAGCCGGGTCAGGGTCTATGTGTGGGAAGCCTCTTTACTCCCTTGGATGCTGCTTGTTGTCTTGTCCAGTTCCAGCTCATGCTGGCCCTCCCAAACTGACAGTAACCCAAAAAAAGCCTACAGAAATACACTTGCCGAATTTTATTTTATGAATGAGCCTTCTCATTTCCCCTTCCTGTAAAGACCGAACAGCCACTTCACATTAAGGCTCTGCAAGCAGCAGGAGGCAGAAGCAGGAATACAACTTCATTAACTTTGATCTATTTTCACTTTTGGCTCATCACTGAGCCTGTTTCGACCTTAGTAAAATGGGCATAAAACAGCAACTAACAGGAATGAAATTTGTCTAATAGGTACATGGTTCTTAACGATTATTTTCTTCTTTTATTTTCTTTTATTTCCCTCTCCATTGGCTATTATGCACCAGCATATCTTCATCTTAAAATACTTGAAACACATCTCCACAAACAGGCAAATCAATGTGAATTTGCAGGCAGTTTCTCACAGTCATATAGTTCCTTGTCCAGTAGTCAAATAAATGTACTTGATTTGGGTTGATGAATCACTACTCAAAAATTCACTAACACTCCCCAAATAAACAATCATCTTCCAAGAGACTCCAGCTTGGTACTCAATCAAAACAAAAGAGTAAAAAATATTATTTAATTCCAAATGGACTCAAGCTACTTAGTACCAGTATGTAGACAAAGAGAGCAATTTGTAGTCCCCATTTTTAAGATGTCCTGTTATAGACCAAACAGCCCTGAAGTAGTCAATTACTAATTTACATTCAACTCCCTGTCATGTTGTCTTCCGTGGGGATCAGAGCAACATTGTACCTTCTGTCCTCACTGATTTTCTAAGTTCTCTTTCATTTGCCCTAACAAAATTCTCGAGCGTCTTGCTGTATTGGCATTTGTTTCTTGGGAGATTGTTAGGGTGTAACAAAAGAGTCTATGGGAATTATCTTCTACTGTGAAGATGCTTACCAAGTTCTTTACCTTCTAATACCAATGCTAACCATCTCCAAATGCCAAGATGGATCTAGCATCAGGTGCATCCGGTTTTCCAGTCCATTTCATAATGTGGCATGCCTTACTTCCACACCTACACAGACCATACCCTGAAGTAACCACTCCTCCCCACTCCTGAGGCAGAAAATGCTTAGTTAATATTGTGTCTTACCTTGAAACTGATCTTTTCCCAATGCCTCTCCCTCACTCACGGTCGCTCTGCATAACTGCCTTCTCCCTAGGATTCCTTTTGGTTTCTCATGTAAGACTGCTCTCATGCAACTCATTAACCTACTGCATGCCTCAGGTCATACTTGGTGTTGTGGCTCTGGGTTCTTTTAGTGAAAGACTCAGCCAGCCAAAAGACTGTGAGAGAAATAGAGTAAATTTTAGAAATGGGACAATTGGGGTGTGAGCTTTAAGTCTAATCACTTATTAGTTGTGTGGTTTGAGACAGAAAATGTATTTTCTCTGAGATATGTAAAATGAAGGTAATAGCCCTTACAGGACTGAGCCTTATGAAAATATAATGAGAAAATTCATTTATTTTGCATGAATCAAAAGGAAAATGCAGTACCTGCTTTGAGGCAAGGACACAACCATGTCAGGACTCAATTAGTGATGTCAGCATTGTCCACGTGAGACCAAGGACATCCATAGGTCATGAACACCAGGCCCTAGCTCTGTAATCAGTACAAGAGATTTTCAAGATTTTCTAGGCACAAAACTTTATCTCAGTTCCACAGGATGACAGTAAGACATAAAATCTAATCAACTTATAGTTGTCATGAATTCTAAGATAAGATTAAGTCAAGAGTGAAGGTTCTTACCTATAGTCCCAGAACATAGAAAAACTAGGACAGGAGAATCAATTATAAGTTCAAGGCCAGCCTGGGTGGTTAACAAAGCCCAAGCCTGTCTGTGTTTATAAGATGAGACACTGTCTCAAATAAACTAACAAAAGCAAAGACAGTAACAACAAAAAAGAATAAATTAAGCAGTAGGGTGTCCTAGATAATGTTGGGGAAAACAGAAGATGCAGGAAGGCCTTGGAATGTTCAAGGACAAGATCTTTGAGGAAGAACTAGATTGCAGACTGTGGGCTTGTACCGGTGAGTACCCACCAGAAATAGAAATAGTCTCCTTCTTCTCCCTCCTTTCTTCCCTCACTCTTTCTCTCCTTTTGTTTTCTTGCCCTTCATCCTTCTACCCTCCTTCCTTCCCTCCATCTCGTTTTCTTCTGATACACTAATTAAGCTTTTGTCACCTTATCTGCACATAAAATCTAACTATAAATGCGTTTAACTGCAGATACACACAAAGATACATGATAGGTAGATAGATGATAGATAGATAGATAGATAGATAGATAGATAGATAGATAGATAGATAGAGCCTTTAGCATGGCATTACATAGGCAAGTTCAAAATCAACAAGGAAGGCTGGAAAGATTCAAGTAGCAGCTGAAACCTCAGCCTGTGGATAGGATTCCTTTTACAGGGAAAGCATCAGTACTTTATAGCCTTTAGATGAGTTGGATAAAGTCTACCCAAATTATTAAGAATAAGTCCTTTACTTGAAGCTGAGTGAGTGCAAATATTAATCACATTTACAAAATCCTTACACAACCACACCAAGGTTAGTGTTTAATCCAGTAACTGGCTACTATGGATAATCTTGGTTAAAAGCGAAAACGGATCATCACCTTGTTCCCTAAAACACTAATTTTCTAACCATAAATACCTTTATTTTTTGAAGAACTTTACATGGAATAATCTTTACCATGAAAATCTTCCAGGATTTTTAATCATCTCTCCTATCAAACTGAATAGGTAAGCATTTTATAACAGAAGATATTTATTTCACTTTTGCCATACATCCCACACTGGTAGGAAGCAATACTATGAAAATCAAACATACCGAATTCTTCTAGGCCATTCAATGCAATGAAATACACCAAAATATCAGAAAGGATTTTATTGTTCTACAATATCCAGCAAGCAGCACAGCTATTGAATATCTTAAATGATTAATAGGGAAACCTCTATTTCCTTCAGTTTTGTACTTCATATTTTTTATTCTAGAGAAATATGGTTTTAATATTAATTTAATATTGATTAAATACCCAAGTCTCCCACATTAAAACTAAATCGGCAGCACATTTTCTTTGTGCAAGTGAATATTAAGCAATCTGTCAGTGGAAGAATAACCCATGTCAAAAAATCAATGGAGAAAGTTTTTTAAATAAATTAAATGCAAAATGAATGCATTAACCTACTTTATTTATCAAGCAGAAATATTCTTGTGTTTTCTTTTCTTTTCACAAAAAGGTAATCTTAATGGGTGCCCGTTTGCTATCATCCTCTTTACCAAGATGTGAACCTTGACTCTCCGGCCTCTCCTCATATCCAACCACAGGGTCATAAACGATCCCTGATATTACTTTCCAACTTTGCCCCTGGGAGGTACTGAGTATCACTTTTAGTAGGTCATCATAGAGACGCTGATGTCGGATTCCATATTGATCATGGAAGGCAGAATGTCCCCCAGACTTGAGTTATGTGTTATTGATTAAGGGACTCCGTCATGTTAACTGGAAACTGATGCTCTCACTAGAAATGACATCAGTCCTTCAGTTGCATAGACTCCTTTATATCTGATGGGTGAAGCTATTTCAAGTGCCTTTCTAGATATCTGTCTCGCCATCCTGATGGCGACCACTTGATCATCTAGAGGACACTGGCTGCATCCCTTTTGTGATTTTGTGAGGGTCCCTCTCCCCCAACCACAAGATGGAAGGCTCTGACAATTCTACATAATCTAGAGGCATGCTTCCATTTAAGGTGATTTTGCATTTTAACACCATTATGAGCCCTGCTATTTGTCTTAAAATTATTTAAAAATTTTAAGCTAAAAGTAATTTAATTAGCCACTCAGAGGAAAACAGCAAATTGGGTTTTTTTTCCTACTTTTAATCCTGCCATGGATTTTTCTATTTGGTGTTGGAGATAAGTTCATAAAAATAAAACAGATGAGATGACTATAAAATCTGATGTGAAAATCTTTGACTTCAGAGTGGCTAGTCTAAGTATTTTTGTATAGATAAACTTCAAAAGATAATTATTTTAAAAGATAAATGTTTTAAACAGACTAATGTTTTAAAAAAATGAAAAGGAAAAATATCATAGAGTTCTGTTTTTTTTATTTAATTGTTTTGTTTGTATATGAGTGTTTTAGCTGCATGCATGTCTGTGCACCACATTTGTACACTATCCTTGGAGGTCAAAAGATGGTGTCACATATCTTGAGATTACCGCTGTAGATGGTTTTCAGCTGCCACTGGATGCTTGGCATTGAACCCTGCTCTTCTGGAAGAGCAACCTGTATTCTTAACCACTGAACAACTGATCCAGCATTGTGGTATTCTTTAAAACGATAAATTCCAGGTTGCGAAGTCTATTTTTATAGCAAAGCTTTCCGGCTCTCCAAAGCTAGAAGAATCTTCAATTAAGCTGTCATCATGAGATGATAGACACTAAGCTTATATACTGCTAAGTCTATCCTGAACTTTTAACTATTGGTGTTGCCATTCTCAAGGTATGATAGACACTTCTAATATTTATTATTTGGGCTTATTAATTTAACTTTCTAGGCTATATTGTCTAGGTTGAGCTATATCTGGCTGCAAGACTCTGGATACTTCCATACTTGGTGGGATCTACTGATGAAATGCAGATCTCATTAAGTTTAATCGTCTGTATAAACCACCACCAAGCTGCAGTGAATAAAAAAAAAAAACCTCATGTTTCTCTTTTTGAATTTGTTTTCAAGTGATTGCATACTGTGCATCCCACAGAAAGTATCCTAGGTTTCTTTTTGAGACTGCTCTTTTGTTTAAATAATTCAATGTTAAAGATGGATATTGACTAAGATACAAAGATTAGTAATACAAAGATGACTAAGGTATGTAAATAAATCATTTGTGGATGCTGTTGGCAACGGGATGCTGTGTCGTTTTGGAGAGCCCTAATGAAGAAGTAGGAGACGACCATCTTTTAAATACAATTCTGAAATTCTAAACTCTCAAAGTCAATTCATTTTCGGAACTTACTCTGAAATGTCAGGAATAAAGCAATTGATGGTCTTAACTCCATTTGATAAGAATATTCTGATATTTGACTATATAGAGTTCTATAAATACTGGGTCTTTCCCTCAGACAGACTCTGAAGTCAGTATTACCCAAATTCTTTATTTTTTTTTTTTTGCACATTAAGAATTTCAGAAACACACCTGCTAGAGAATTTTATACAAAGGATTGTGGATGTATATTCTCCTCTTTCAATGGTGCTAAACTCCATTACATGTGGAAAACTCCCTGTAAATAGAACTATCAACATTCCCAGAGGTCTTTACTTATTTAGGCTGCATTTAAAGGATCAATATTCCTCAGGCCTCCTACACAGATTGTTTAGTAATGCCAAAATGAAACAAACAAGCAAACCTTGGCCATTCTGAATGGTATAACATAAACATCTCTGTCTCAACATAGTTTTGATTTATATTTCCACAACGACTAAAACTTCTGATCGTATCTTTTAATCGCTGCTATTTTTACATTGGGTTATTTGCTCTTTGGATGTCCAGTTTTTTAGTTCTTTGTATATATGGCAAATATTAGCTTACTATTGGATATGTAGCTGGGAAAAAAATTTCTTTCCCATACAGTAGTTTGTCACTTGGAATCCTTTGCCATATAGAATCCTTTTAGTCTCATGAGGTCCTATTTGTTAATTGTTTTTCTTAGTGTTTGTGCTATGCATGTTCTGTTCAGAAAGTCTTGTTCTGTGTACTTAGGACTATTCTGTACTTTTTCTACTATCAGATTCAGTGCAACTGGTGTTGTGGTGAGGTCTTGGTCCATTTGGAGTTATATTTTGTGAAAGCTGGTAAGTATGGGTCTCTTTGTATCCAATTTGACACTCAGTATTTATTGAAGCAGCAGTCTTTTATCTGGAGCTTATATCTGGTTTATTTATCAAAAATCAGGTATACGTAGTCATGCCTGGGACTTCAATGCAGTTACATTGATCAGAATGTCTTTTTTTGTGTGTCAAAACCGTGCTGATTTTATTACTATTGCTTTGCAGTATGACTTGATACTGGGAATAGTGCTATCTATTTTATTATTCAGGATCATTTTAACTATTCTGGACATTTGTTTGTTTGTTTGCTTGCTTGCTTTTTGTTTCCATATGAAGCTGAAAATTGTCCTTTCAAGGTCTATGAAGAACTGTGTTGGAATTTAATGGGGATTGCAATGAATCTGTAGATTGCATTTGGTAAGGTGGCCAGTTTTACTATGTTAATCCTCCCGATCTATGAGCCTGGGAGTTCTTTCTGTCTTCAGACGTCTTCCTCAATTTCTTTTTTTAGTATCTTTAAGTTTTAATTTTACAAATCTTTCACTTACTTGGTTAGAATTACACCAAGATATTTTTTGACACAATTACGAAAAGTATTGTTTCTTTGATTCCTTTCTCATTTTTTTTTTGTCATTTGTATATAGGAAGGCTACTGATTTCACATGATACTTTTATTACCTAATACTTTGCTGAAAGTGTTTACGGGATGTAGAAGTTTCCTGGTGGAATTTTTTGGGTTGTTCTGTATCTAATCATATCCTCTGCAAAAAAAAAAAAAAAAAAGGTACTTTGACTTCTTCCTTTCCTATTTGTATGCTCTTGGTCTCCTGCAGTTGTTTTATTGCTCTGGTTAAGACTTACAGTACTATTCAGTATAGTATTATATTAGATGTTGGGGAAAGGAAGAACTCATCCATTCCTGGCGGATACAAACTTATATAGCCACTATACAAATCATTGCAATTGTTCATTAGTAAACTGGGAATATATGTACCTCAAGATCTAGCTATACCACTCTTGCCCGTATACTCAAAGGACTCTACATCCTACTATAGAGACACTTGCTCAGCAATGTTCATTGCTGTCTATTCATAATAGTCAGAAATTGAGAACAGTCTAAATATCCATTAACAGAAGAATGAATTAAAAGAAATGTGGTGCATTTATATAATGGAATATTATTCAGCTGTTAAAAATGAAATGTTCAAGTAAATGAATGGCACTTGAAAAAATAGTTATCCTGAGTGAGGTATTCCTGACCCCAAAAGACAAATATGGTATGTATTCTCTTTTATGTAGATATTAGCTTTTAACTTTTTGATAGCCAGGCAACAGTCTATATAATCACAGAAGCTAGACATGGAGTAAGGGACTAATTGGAGGAGTGGATCTCCCTAGGAAGGGGAAATAGAATAGATAGTTATGGGTAGATGTTGAGTGGGGTTACCTGGAACAGGAGGACCAAATGGGTATGCTGAGTGAAGAGGGGGGTAAGGGAGGGAATATACAGAGGGTCAGCTAAAACTAAGGCCCTTTGATGGGTCGTATGGAAACCTAAAACAGTAGAAACATCTTTTTTAAAAAAACTTGTTGTATAAAAAAAAATCTGTTTTCAACTAAAAAGAAAAAAATAGAATTAAAATATCTTAAAAGTAAAACAAGCCTACTAAATTTGTTTAAAATAAGTTTTCCTATATGTATGTAGTTGGGGCTATTCGTGTTTTTAAAGGCAGTAGTCTACCCTCTATGACCTGTTTTTTTGTTACTACACCAACTGTTAGTATTCAGGCATCCATACCGGTCTGACCTTGAGGTATATGTCTTCAGTTGTAGCTGGTAAGAGCACCACCTATGGCTCTGCCTCCCATCCCTCTCTATATCTCTCTGTGTCTCCATCTGTCTGTCTGTTGCTTTCTCTCTCTCTTCTCTCCTGTTATTCCTTCCCCCAGAGTCCTGTTTCCCCTCTCTCCCCCTTTTTTCCTATTCACTTCCCCCAATTAAAAAAAAAACCTCCACCTGAGCTCCGTCACTTCGTGTCTTTCTCTCTCACACCCGTTTTTCTAAGTTACAACAATGCAGTATAGAGAACCTCACTGGAGCATCTATGGGCCAGAGGATACAAGCAGAGAGCCATTGTTTCAAAGGGAAGTGTTAAGGGTTAGATTAAACGGCACAGTGCAGAGTGAAATACCACCCTTCATGTTTGAATATGGCGTAGAGCCAAGCCCCTCCTTTCTTCTTTGCTGGATCTCAAGTTAAATCAGTTCCTTATGTGGATGGTATGTTCAGTTCCTCTGTTCATCCTGCCCAGACACGCAATGAATAATAAATGATGAACTAATTCTGCCCAGAATAATACAACGGTATTTTTAAAAGGACAATGAAATCCTTCAAGTTGCGTGAAGTCTTCATTTAAAAGAGCAGGAAGCAGTTGTGTTCCCTTTCATATGTTAGCAAGTGTGGGTTCTTGGATAGATCTAGCTTAGTCATGTGGCAAACTAGTTACAGACCTAGTACAAGCACTGAGTCGTACCTTTGAGTTCAGTCATGGGACAATGAAAACAAGCAAACAAATGTTAACAAGAAAGCAAACAAATGCACTGGGTGGGGGGTCCTGCTTTCCATTGACCATGTGCGATTCCCAAGACTGGATTTCTTTTAAAATAACCCTGTGTGTGTGCACACGCATGCATGCATAAGTATTGAAATTAGCATCCCTAATCAAATAGTATATGCTATGATGAAAATGCCTTTGTAAAAAAAAGAAAGTTTGACAAACTTGTAACATTAAATAAGATTGCAGCGCACAATGCCTGTCTGCGCTCTATGCGCTACCATGCAGTTCGCAAGCTTCGGGCAAGGGGCTGGAAGTTGAAACACACAGACACACAGAGACAGACAGACAGAGACAGACAGAGACACAGACCTCTAGTCACTGGTAAGAAGCCCTTTATTCAGTAGCACCATAGGCTTATATACCCAATGATCAAGTGGGCCAACAGGTGAAAATCTTATCCTCTGATTCTCAAGGCAACACATGCTCATGAAGCACAGCTTTCAGTAACCCAAATCAGAAGTAAAGATCTCTAGCAGGGAAGAGAGCTGGAGGCCAGGACTCAATATGATCCCAACATAAGATTATAATATTAAACGCCAACCCTAACTTTACTGTATGACTTCTGTGTTGCTCCCTTTGAACATTAACCATATTGTCTCTTCATGTAAGTTATTCAACATTATATTCTTGCTTTGATATCATCAAGCTGTTGCCTGAGAAATTTTCCATATTTCCTGCCACTCTGTATAAAATATACACATAGATCAATCCAATATATTTAGAATATGTATTGGAAATGAGTTATATAAAGTAGTCTATATCTATCTCTGTTTCTTCTGTTTCTCCCTCTTTGTTTTTATGTCCCTCTGCATTGGAGTGTGTGTGTGTGTGTGTGTGTGTATGTGTGTGTGTGTGTGTGTGTGTGTTCTGACTTTTCTGGACCTTGAAAACTATCTGGTGATGAGCATCTGTAGGATGCACAGAGCTTTGGAAGGATTACATATCTTTAAAAAAGTAATTTATGTTGTAGATATGATATGCTCAGAGGTGATTTTTGAACCAATTCCTATGGAGTCTTAGTTCTTAATGGTTTTGAGAGGTCCATTGACATTTGATTTCAGTTCAATATTTTAATGGTGATAATTATTAAAACACATTCACATATGCTGCCTACTAAATCTTAATACATTGTAGACCACCAGCATATTGACTTTTGCTGCCAGGCTAATTTATTTTTATGCAGGCTTCAACATGAAATCATTCTTACCATCTCTGGGACTATATTTGAACTTGAGAACATGTGTCAATAATTAAAATGGTTTTTAGCTCTGTGCTGTTCCTGTTTTTTGGGGTTTTTTTTTGCTGCTTTTTACCTCAAATTTTGTGCATGCTTACACACACAGTATAAAATCCTTGTATTTGTCCCTAAGAATTTAAGACAGTCTCTTTTCTAAAAATAGCCATGAATAAAGCTGTATGTCAGACTGTTCTGACCTCCTTAGTCACCTGAATTACTATGAGCCTCATGCATGTCAAGCAGGGCTGCTTTGTGTTGTGCTCCTCCACCGTGTGTGGATGTTTCCAGTGTGTGCATTGTTGTTATCCAAAGGAGAGAAAAAGTGATTTGAGAAATTGTGTTCATGGCCATGCTAATGTCAACTGATAAGTGTTTGGATATTGGATTCAGAACACTGCTTCTTCTCTATCTAGATTTGTATGCTTTGGTAACAAACACAACAACACTAAACCGCTTCTTCAGTCGAAAAAGGAGCCTTATTGTAGTTATCTCCTACAATCCTAGGGTAAAATAATGACACTGAGATCCCCTGGCCTTCTAAGCTCACGTCTTCAGTAAATGGTGTTAAATGCTTTGAAAGCACTAAATGTATTAAAATAGTTTATAAACAAATCTAGTTAAAATTTGTACATTTTTGTTGCTTAATATTATGACTCTTTAATGATCTATCCTATCTTAAAATTGTGTGTGTGTGTGTATGTGTATATGTGCACACACACACACAAAAGTGCACATCCTCTCTTAGACCGGAAGAGGACAACATATACTGAAGATGGAGTTACAAGCAGTTGTAAGATGCCAGATGTGAGTGATGGGATTCAAACTTGAGTTCCCTGCAGGAGTAGCAAGCACTCTTAATTGTTACACAGTTTCTCCAGCCTCATAATACATCTTGTTTGTCCGTTTCATTTGATTTAGAATTAAATTACTTAGCAATCTCAAAGCTTTTATAGACATGGATATGGAATGGTTAAGAGATGAGTCACACTCTAAATAATTAAAGATCAATTATATTTCGCAGTTTCACATTTTCTCAACATCTTTAAATTGAGTTTCTCAGTTTTTAGATGGCATTAAGCTTCTCTGAATAGTAAAATGCCAAGCACGGGTAGGGGTGGGCAGGAGGAAGCCCACTGATATTTTGGGTGGGTAAAAATGACTTGGAAGTGCTGCAGCATAGATAGCAACTTATTGAAATGGAAAAATAAAAGTGTAGTACAAGAGGCCCATGAAACGTTATGCCCAGAATCTCTTCCCAAAGGAGTTGGAAATGTAGCCTGTAACTTTGGTGGGAGGTTCCTCAGGGAGACACATTCTCAGCAGAGGTCACAATCAAATAGTTGCCACTGTTTTCATTTTTAAGAGCTCCGAAGACACACAGGCTGATGGACTGCTTTGCTGCTCTACAGGGAGCCAGTATCAAATACGGAGGTGGACTCTGTTGGATGAAATTAGGTCATTCAGGGCATGCCTTTGAAGAGTATATGGTGATCTTTGCTTTTTACCCAGTAATGATATGAACAGATCTCTGCTTGCAAACCCACCAGGTTGTATTATACTGTCACAAGTCCAATGCAATGGATTCAGCTGCTCCTAGAATGAAACCCTTAAAACTGAAAACCCATATTCCCAAATATTGTTTCTAAATGTTCTTTAAATTTAAATTTAAAGGGGGAGATGATATAGATATGGATAATTTACATTGGTATAAATTTTGCTTTATTGATATAAATTTAAGGTCAATTTTGTTATATATATGTATTTCTGATCTTGATTAAGGTATTGTGATTGTGTAGTTCATTTAAAAATGTGATGTATAATTAGAAAATATAGGTTGTTAATAGATAATCATTGATATAGTCAAGTTTGTACTCATGTTAGTTAGATTTTCTAGATATATAGAGGTATATTTCAGTTAGATAGACATTCAAAGAAAACACAATAATACACAGAATCCAGACTCTCTGTGAATTTTCCATTTTAACATAGCTTATTTTTCTTTACTCCTTTTAATCTATAACTATCTGTACTCTGTCTCTTTAAAGATTTTACCCTTTTTTTAAAGCATTAACTTTATTTTATAACTCTCTATACTCTTTTCCTTCTCTCTCCCAAGCCTCCGTACATTTATCCAACACTGTGACCCATTTAGAGGTCTTTTATGTCTGAATCTGTCCCATTGTGAATCTGTAATTCTTTGCTGTCCAGGACCATTTCTTAAAATGCTAAGCACTTCTTAAAATCTTAGGTTGTGTCATTGCTCAGGTAATATGTCAGTACCTGCTTGCCCCACCCAGTCCAGCATAGCGGAGCTGCTCAGGCCTCTGAGCCATGCACACCGCCCAACTTCTAGGCACACAGCTGGTCCAAGTTGCCATCAAGCAAGCCAGAGCAACCTGCTCACAAATCCCTGTCAAAAGCTCTGTAGCCAGACCTCCTGCCTGAAAGAGTCAGAGTTAGTGCTGGCAGGGCCCAGAAAGCCAGCATTTTAAAACCACCACTTTTTTCCTGCTGCAACTGAGTCAAGAAAATCTCTCTTAAAGGAGCAAAAAAACTGTGTTAAACTCTCTATTTTTTTCTTCTAGAATTCCTTTTTCAAGCCCTCTCGGGTTTTACATGGATTTAGTTGGCCACGTTAGAGTGCCAATTGTTTCAGGAGAGAGGCTGCTTGTCTGTCCCAGCCACCTGGCTACCTTAGCCCCAAAATAACCACACAGAAATTGTATTAATTAAAACACTGCTTGGCCCATTTTCTCTAGCCTCTTATTGGCTAACTCTCACATCTTGATTTAACCCATTTCTATTAATCTGTATATTGCCACATGGCAGTGGCTTACCAGGAAAGGTTCAGCATGTCTGACTCTGGTGGCTCCATGGTGGCTCTCTGACTCTGCTTTCTTCCTCCCAGCATTCAGTTCTGTCTTCTCTGCCTACCTAAGTTCTGCCCTACCAGGATCCCAAAGCAGTTTCTTTATTAACCAATGAAAGCAACACAAAGACAGAAGGACCTCCTACACCAATTGGCCATGAAAACAAGAACATATTTTGAATACATCTCAATGTTGTGTTAATTTAACTAAACAGGAACAATAAATTAGTTGCTAGGATAGAAGACTGTTTTAGCCATTAGGTTTTTAGTCTTATTTATGGTACTGAGTTTGGATTCCTTCTTGTGGAGTGTGGGCCTCCAAACCAATTAGAAAGCACTTGGTTATGCCCAGAACAGCTGTACCGCTATTGCACCATGGACACATCTTACCTGACAGGCACTGTAGTTTATAGGGTTCTTGATTGAGTAAGACCACTGCTGCCTTTTCTTTTCTGGCAGTCTGCATTGCAGCTTCCAGCACTATGAAAGATGGCTCAGTTTTAAAATGGCAATAATTATTTTTTTAATGATGTTCAATATCACTAATAGTCAGAAATATAAGTTAACCTACTTTGAGATTACACCTTGCCCCAGTCAAATTCCTATAATAACAATAATAAAAAAATCAAATGACAACAAATACTGACAAGGATGTGGGAGAAAAGAGAAAGTTATTTGCTGTTGTGTGGAGTATAATTTGTGTAACCATGATAGGGATAATTGGGGTGAATCTTGAAAAGTCTATAACAAAAACTACCACATGACCCAGAAATAAGTCTCCTGGACCTGGATCTTTGCCCAAAGGGCTTAGATCATACTACGAGGTATTTGCTCATCTATGCTCACTGCTGACCTAGTGACAGTAAGTGCGAAATGGAATCAACTTAGATGGTTATCAGCTGAAGACTTGATGATGAAAATGTGATACCTAACATACTGCGGTGCTGCAAAATGATATCACAAAATTTACAGGTAAATGAATCAATCTGGAAAAATTATACTGAGTGAGGTAATCTAGGCAAAAAAAAAAAAGACAAATGTCATTCACATATCTCATATATTAATTCTAGCTCTGACTCTTTATGTAGTATGAGGCTTCTTGTTCATTTCCCGGCCACCCAGACTCCCAAGATAACCATACAGAAATTGTATTAACTAAATCGCTGCCTGGCCCATTAGCTTTAGCTTCTTATTGGCTAACTTTTAATCCATTTCTATTGATCTGTGTATTGCCACATGGCTGTGGCTTACTGGGAAGTTTCCAATGTGTCTGTCTCCACCAGTGACTCCATGGCTTCTCCCTGACTCTGCCTCCTTTCTTCCAGCATGCAGTTGAATTTTCCTTACCTAGCTCTAGTCTACCTTTTTACATGCCTAAGACAGTTTCTTTATTAACCAATAGTATTCACAGTATACAGAGGGGAACCACACATAATCTTTAGGCTTGTATTTTTCAACATTTTTTATTCTTGATTATAATCTGAATTTAGAATACTCTTATTATCTCAGCTTCTAATTTGAAATTTGATGAATAAACTTCTATACACTTGAGATTTTCTACTTTTTGTATTTTCAAGGATCAGTCAGAATACCTAGTAATAAAATTTTACATTATAACGGATGACTTTTATAATTTACTTTTAGCAAATTCTAAGTGATGAGATCCAAACTGAGATGAGAAGGAATTAACCTTGAGGTCATTGTGATGCAAATCAAAACATTCTACTTAGAGACACGTGGGCCCAAGTGTCTTATTTATTTTGATTCTGATAATCTCTAAATGTTCTTTCTTATATCAAATAGATGGAGCCCAGGTGGTGCTAACTGCTCATATTCATTAAAAACATGAGGCTTTTATTCGAAACTGTTGTGCAGTGAGGACAAAAGGTGACCATTCCCCATCATAAGGTACATCCAGGGATGTTTTATCAGAACATGGGAATGCCTGGAGTTTTAACCTTCACACAGATGAAATTTACATAGAAATTCTCCACAGACCTTCTAGAAAGATCTCTCATTTGTCAGAATTGAACCACAGGTGGCCTCTGATATCTAATGACTGATGCAACAACTATAATATAACTGTATACCCGAGGGTAAAGAATGTTAGAAGACACAAACCAAGTACAGCAACAGCAAAACCCAGAAGAATCCCAAGCATGATGCTTGCTTAAAAGGAACTCTGCCCCCTTGTTTTCTTTAAGTTATATCTGTCTGCAACCATCGTGCCTATTTTCAAAAAAATTCCACCTGTTTTTTTTTTTCCACATTGGAAGCTCAACATGTTTCAAGCACTCTGAAAAGCCTTTGAGTAACCAGCAAACTGTGAGAAATAGGTTTTCAGCTGAAGAGAGAGAAAAGATTTATTCTAAAGGTCAGTAAAAAGAGCAGTCTGACCACAGCAACGGGAACAATCTGTTCCACACTGGAGACTTTCAAAGGGTTGCGTCTGATGATGATGATGTAGTACTTGCTTGTGGCATTAGTTGGCTCACAGCTGTTTGCAATTTGTATTTAATTATTTTAATTCTTGAAGCCAAAAATGTGACGATAGCATGCATACATGTTTCGAGCTAGCACAATTTAATTAGGAAAAAACTTAGTAATGATCAAACAGAATAATCTATATAATATCTGCAGTCTCCATTTTTAATTGCTCATTTGGAGATAAAAATAAGTCCAAGCATTGCAAACTTCATATTCAATGAAAGGAGAGAACCTGCTCCTTTCCCTATCAACAGAGAAAAAGTTTCAGGTGTCTTTCTGATTGCGTTCTCTTGTGTTATGTGTTCAGGGTGCAAATAATTAAAAGAGTCAAGGAAGTCCAGACACTGATTTCACAAACAGAACTAAGATCACAATGGCTGTTTTTTCATCTTATATCAGCACAAACCATGGTTATGCACACTTGAATAAAGGTATATATGTATTGCAGCACATTGGAAAGTAGAAGATGGATAACTGTATGATAAAGAGATAACAGTATCCAAATGCCAAGCTTGAAAAGAAAGATTGTGCCTTTTCACCTCCTTCTCCAGACTAGGAAGCATCACACAATAAACTAGACCGGAACTTTAGCCATAGATGTAGATAAAGCAGCTGTTGTCTGTGGAGGTTGTGGAGGTACCGCTCCTATCTGAGAATGGGGACAGGAGAAATACAAAGGGAGTGATGGATGAGAGATTCACAGGCACAGACTTCCATCCATTTTCTCTGTCCTTTCTTAACCTACTCAAGACACAACCCTGCAATCCTTGCCTATTGTCTCCTAGAGATCTGCCACATGGGAATTCTGTCCATACTCAAGCTTACTGTCACAGTAAGGGATTTGAATTGTACCCAAAATCTGTGGTATTTTAATTTTTTGTGTGTTGAAACTTCTATCCTTTTAATATTTATTTTTTTTAATTTTGTGTGTATGAGAGTCTGGCCTTCTCTGATCACGTCACTACTTCGGCTATGTGGATATGTAACACAAGAAAATTCAATCAAAATGATACCCATAACTCTTTCTACCGGTGTGGAAAAGGGAAGCATGCTTCCTTTGTTGAATGTGAAGTTTGGAGTGCTTGCCAGTTTACGTCACGAGGAAACTTGATCTGGGTCAAAATCAACAAATGTACTGAAGAAAACTCCCAGCAATGGAGCTCAATCAGCACTAGTTTCAAATTTTACATAGTGGGATAAATGGTATGGTCACTCTGGAGTATTTACTAGCTTTCTTCCTAAGAATTATATTTTCACACCATTGACCTCAGTTTTGGCCTACAAACTGCCTAAGCCAGTGATGACTAAATTCATGAAAACATATGTCATTCCTTAGATTAAGATTTAAATGTCATGTGTAAGGCCGGGCTGTGGTGGCACATGCCTTTAATCCCAGCACTCGGGAGGCAGAGGCAGGTGAATCCCTGTGAGTTCAAGGCCAGCCTGGTCTACAAGAGCTAGTTCCAGGACAGCTAGGACTGTTACACAGGGAAACCCTGTCTTGAAAAACAAAACAAAATAACAACAACAACAAAAAATGTCATGTGTAATGCCATTTCTACCACTGCACTATATTGTACCTTGAAATACCTTGGCCAGATGTTCTGATTCCTCAGGCTGAGTCTCAGAATGGGGAAACACATGGAAAGAACAAGTCTCTGCTAACATGTAGCAAGACTGACAGAGAAATGCTTTGTGTGCCATTGCAATTGTGGATTTCTTCCTAGAGCACACAAACATCAAAACTAGCTAATACCAGCCAGACCGTAGTGGTGCACAACTTTAACCCCAGTACTCAAGGGACAGAGGCAAGAGGATCTCTGTGAGTTCTACAAAGCAAGTTCCAGAACAGCCAGGCACAGAGAAACCTTGTCTCAAAAAACCAAAAACCCAAAACCAAATCAAAAAACAAAAATAAAAAGCAAAACAAACAAAAAACTAGTTAATACCATTACCTTCAAACTTCCCTCATTTATTAAGCCGATGGATGATATTGTTTTTACTATTCAAAATATCTTCACAGAAAAAAGTCATCAATTGACCAATCTTATTAACCCCATGAGGTATGGGGAAATACTTTTAATAGGCAAACCTCATAGAAATACAATAAGATATAATCTAATGTTTGTATTGTCAGATGTTTAGTTAGGGCTGATGCTGGCTACCAATAGGGTTCATCTTCTATGACTGATTGAATGGACAAACAGATAAGACAGAAACTCCTAGGCAGGTTCTACAATGTTCTTGATGAATGGATCAACGTGAGGTTAACGTAATGCATAATTTTATCAGCATACCATCAAGAACTTTCTTCCCCATGTGAAATATGTTCTCTCTCATTAGCACATGTATTCAAAGCTAAAGCATGTAAGTGGATCTCTTTGATGCTTATTTCAAAGCATTTCAGAAAAAAATAATTACTGTAATATACTGAAAAATATTTAAGTGTTGTTATTTCTCTTCCATACATGGAAACCTGGACAGCTTTAGAATCTTCCTTCAGACCACACAGACAGTTACTCACAGAACTTCATTGACCACTATATTTTCAGGGGGATCTGAGACATTTGACAGAACATTCACAGGAACAGAAAACATTTCTAACCCAAACAAACAAACCTCTACTAACAGTAAAAAGCAGAGTTACTTTTACCACTTGTTGCGTTTATGTTCTGCTTTGAGCCTACCCTGAGGGTCAGCATGATAAAATTAAATTATTTTAAACCCTTCAAAGCAGTCACTGTCTATTCTACAAGGCTTCTGGGCATCATATGAGCAAAATGATACCATGCTCAAATGAATTGTGGACACATCTTCCTCACCATCAACCTAGTTGCCCTATCTAAGGCAGAAAACAAGAGCCAGAAAGAAAAATGACACATACCCACACAAGGAATGAGGCATCTCTATCATAATAATACAAACGCTACTAATAAACCACACTATGCCTGTCAATATTGCTTAATAACCTCCATTTTGAAAGATAACCTAGTTATATGATCCAATTATTCTACTAGACTTGTGTGACTAGTAGAGTTTTAATTATTTTTTTGAAAAGTAAATTTAATAGAAAGCGGTGATTCAGCAGCCATTTATCCAGGATCATCTTAAGTGCCAGTTATAAATGAAGTCTCCACCCCTTTACAGCAAGCATTGAACTTACCTTGGAAACTATGGAATTTCTTCTAAGCCTCGGCAATATGAATCTGAAGATACCGCATGTCCAGTCTCAGACGCTTTCTCCAATATTTTCAATACTCTGCCTGAATATACTACATTTTTACTCCCAAAGTCACCTAAGTTTTATTATGTCACTGATAATTAAGGAATTGCATTTAACAACTAGTTCTTTTAGTGACTTTACATTTTTCTACACCAATGACACTGGCTATATAATTTTACTTTGAATAAAAAATTACTTCCTTTTCAAATTATAACATATAGCTTGTTTGGATTTTAAACATGCTCAGGATTTGAAACAAAACATTCCAAACTACCTGGAGGCTTACACAAAACAGTAAAAATAAGGTTATATTTTAGAAATTATCTCATTTCTGATATAATAATTCACTACAATCTAGCCAATAAAGAACATATAACTCTGGGATAAACAATCTTTTCTAATTTTCAGGCAAGTATGGATTAGTAATAAATTTATATTTACAAGAAATAATTTAATATTACAAGAAAATTGTAACTCTGGTCTTTCTAGAAACTCACACATACATTTATTATCTTACAATAGGAAATCATCGCTTAAATAAATATATTTAATGTATAAATTAGCAGTGTTGGATCTGACATAAGTTCTTGAATACAATATTTTAAAATTTGTCATTTCGATCACAGAACATTTATAATACCATCTTAATTTAAATTTTAATAACCTAAAATTCCAAAATTTTGCTATAATGTGTACTTTTAACATACCAAAGTGGGAAAGAGGTAAAATTCTGTTTATTTAATTCAAGGAAGATAGACCTGTTCTCAATCTTTATGACTTCCTGAGGGAAATCTGTACTGTTTCTCAACTCTCGTTAATTCTATGGAATACCTCATGCAAAAATAGTATACCTTACTTTATTTTTCCCATTTTGGTCATTTCATAAAAGACTATGTAAACTCTACCAGCATCATTAGAAAACCCTAAGGGTCTACTAAAGTCTCAGAGTCAGAGAAACTGCACATCTGTATACAGTAGCAGAAGTCCCAACATTCAGAAGGCTGTACCTAAGAGCCCGCAGCACCGTGTACAGCATGTTGAAAGTAGCATTGTTCTTTGCTGATATGGGTATCTGTTAAGTCAAGTTGGAGCAGCTGACAGAAAAAAAATTACATTCTGCCACATTATTATATTGCCATTCTTATGAATTTCTAAAAAGTCAGTTGGCATTCATTCATTCTTTCCTACGGACCACCATTTCATACAATGGCAATTTCTTGGTCTAAATATAATGTCGTGTCTTGTAAATGTCATTTTGGAGAGATCTAGATATTGCATAGTGCCTTCACTTCAGCTAGCTAATCCATAGTTTATAAACTTTTCAATAAAAAGACAAGAAAGGTGGCCTAGCTTTGGGAAGCGAAGAATAAGCGAAATTTGAAGAGACGAGAAGCTCACTATCCCATTGCTCTATCAACAGGTACTTAGAGAATCTACAGTGTTGAAAACTTAGACTTTCGTTTCTATATTGTGTGAAATGTATGGCACAACAAAAGCTGTAAGAAAGGTAAGGCCAGCGCACGAAGATAATGACCCAACTGTACGAGTGGGATGAAATACTGGCCTGTAATTTCCAAAATACGCAATCATCTTGTGGGGCTTATAGAAAACACTAGAGTTCCATCTGTATGTGTGTAAATGTAGCAGCAGGGAGGGTAAATACAGGTGCAGTAGAACATACCACCATTTGAATTCTATCGAAATATCCATCCCTGCAAAGAATGGGGATTTCTTTTTTAATTTTCTTTTTTTATTGATTTATTGAGCTATACATTTTTCTCTGCTCACCTCCCTTCTTCTCCCCTCCCCTTCAACCTTCTCCCATGGTCCCCATGCTCCCAATTTACTCAGGAGATCTTGTCTTACTCTACTTCCCATGTAGATTAGATCCATTTATGTCTCTCTTAGGGTCCTCATTGTTGTCTAGGTTCTCTGGGATTGTGATTTGTAGGCTAGTTTTCTTTGCTTTATGTTTAAGAACTCAAGAATTGGTCATCAAAAGAACAAATAATTTAATAAAAAATAATGGAGTACAGAACTAAACAGAGAACTCTCAACAGAGGAATTCAAAATGGCTGAAAGACACTTAAGAAAATGCTCAACATCCTTAGCCACCAGAGAAATGCAAATCAAAACAACTCTGAGATTCCATCTTACACCTGTAAGAACGGCCAAGATCAAAAGCACTGACAACAACTTATGAGAGGTTGTGGGGTAAAGGGAACACTTCTGCATTGCTGGTGGGAATGCAAGCTGGTACAGCCCCTTTGGATATCAGTATGGCAATTTCTCAGAAAATTAGGAAATAACCTTCCTCAAGACCCAGCAATACCACTTTTGGGTATATATCCAAAGGATGCTCAATCGTACCACAAGGACATGTGCTCAACCATGTTCATAGCAGCATTGTTTGTCATAGCCAGAACCTGGAAACAACCTAAATGCCCCTCAATTGAAGAATGGATAAAAAAATGTGGTACATTTACACAATGGAGTACTACACAGCAGAGAAAAACAACAACGACATCTTGAAATTTGCAGGCAAATGGATGGAGCTAGAAAACATCATATTGAGTGAGGTAGCCCAGGCCCAGAAAGATAATTATCACATGTACTCACTCATAGGTGGTTTTTAAACATAAAGAATGGGGATTTCTAGCACGTATCTTTCAGCACACGCAGAAGCGCCGTTGTTTATACCTGCAAACAAGGTTCATAATATATTCTCAAGAAAAATCATAGTAAGAAATTCAATTTAACAGTACAATTGTGTGCACTTGTGAGTTCGCAGGCACACTCAATTTTACTGAGGATACCACGCCTACGAAGGTTTCGATGGATGTTGTTTCCAAAAGTATACATTTAGAAGACTCTTCCCATGTTTCTCCAGGAGGAATGAATGTGGGAAATGACAACTATGAGATCCTCTGTTCATCAAACACGACTTTATGGCAACTGTGTGTTACATTCTGTAGATACAAAAACAAACATCAGTACACGGATTGTGGCTTCTGGATTTCTTTAATTCATCTGAAAGGGACATACAGCATGACAAAAATGTTATCTTCAACAGTTTGTAAACATTGCTAAATGGGGATAGAAAAGGAATGTCTTATTCAAATCTGAGTACTAAGCAATCACTTTTAAAATGTTTTTTCTTCTACACTGGCCATTGACCATACAGCCTTGAGCATGGTCGCTAAGTGCTCTTCCACTGAAATACACTCCTAGCTAGTCCAATTTCTTTTTTTGTTTGTTTGTTTTGTTTTGTTTCTAGACAAGATTTCACAAATTTATCCAGGCTACCTAAAACTCACTATGTAGCCCAAACTGCTCTTTAGCTTGTGACTCCCTATCTCAGCCTCCAAAACCAGTAGGCCAGCAAGGGGAGACACCTCACATGGGTAAGAAGGCCATTTTTATGCTGGTTTCTCGGTGGGTTGACTATGTGCCATAGGCCAGGATTGCTAGTGGAGATAACTCCAGACAGCATGTGGTTCCTTTATAAATAACAATGTGGCAGCAGAGGTACTAAGTGCAAACAGTCTAAAGAAAGCATGAACTCTTGCATGTCACTCTGAGAGGAGAAGGTGATGAGAAGGTCACTCTCAACTGCTTGCCTGGAGGAGATTTGATGTGAGCAAAGTTGCGATGGGAGAGGAGTAGCAGATAGAGTAAGGGATGACCAGAGGTAGATATTTCTGCCACTCCAATTCTTCCAACACACTGAGCAGCAGATCTAGCTATTGGCCCAATCTGCAAAAGACAATTTCTTATTCCTTCCTTCCTTCCTCTCCTTCTTTCTTACTCTCTCTGTCTCTCTTTCTTTCTTTCTTTCTTTCTTTCTTTCTTTCTTTCTTTTTCTTTTCAATTTACACAGACTCAGCTTTCTGTAGCCTACATAATCACCTCTGTACATAGAAGTTACAAAGTCCTATTCCTGAAATTCCCCTCATTAACACTAGCAGAAGGCTAATTTTAAAAACCTGGTTAAGGTATCATGATGTCTAAGAGAGCTGTAAATGACTTAATTAACACATTTCACCCTTGCTGGGTTTCTGAGATCAAAACATGTGGGGAAGGGAATTTGTAGCTCACTCTTTGGCTCAATGAGGTTGCAAAGGAAAGGAAAGAGATGAGAGAATAACACAGAAGAAAGGAATTTAAATAGATAAAATATCATAGGAAATAGGAGAGGGGTAAGGGCAGGGGAGGGCCATGAGGATGTGTGAGCTTTGGAAGGAAAATAGAGGCGGAGTCTGAAGCCACGCTCAACTGGAAGAGTGGGAATACGGGTTGGTAGAAGGGTGGAAAATGAATGGGCCATGAGAACAGAAGGAAGCTCTTAACCTGGAGTTTGAAGCCTCTTTCCAGCTAAGACTAGATAGCCTCATCATAGCTGATATAACTTGCTAGGCACAGTACGTACATAAAAACAATATTTTTAGATCAATCATCACAGAAATAAATGTTAAAAGAGGAGTGACTGGCATCCAATATGTCCTCAGTGTTTGTGACCTTTGAGCTCACCTTCACTCCTTTCTCATACCTCTTTCTGAGAATCTTACAAACAACATTATCAAGTTGGTTTCTGGTCAAACAGGTGTTGAGACTCCCTGTGACCCTGTATAGTGATTCTTGTGATTTTATCTTATCAACTTAATCCTGTCCAATGCACCTCAGCTGACACCCTCTGTTCCCATGCCTGAAAAGAAAAAAAAATAACAACAACAAAACTAAGTGCCTTGGAAACCATTTAGTCAATGTGACCTCAAAGGTAACCAAGATGCACGCATGGCTGCTACGAGATCTCAGTAAAACTCTGTTGAGAAGGGTATGCCCACGTCTCATGTGGAAATAGTCTTTCCCCAAGAGCTGCCCCCCACAACTGACTGCATTTCGATACTGAAGTTATTTTGTGGTTTTGATTTATTTTTATCTGTATGTACTTGTGTACGTACTTCGCTTCCCATGGACTCATCTTGAAGCTGAATCCCAGCTTCACCTGGGTGGAGGAATCAGCGTGAAGGGCCAGTCTACCCTCAGCAGTACGCAGCTGCCTCTCCTTCTGCAGTCGCAGGAAGTCCCAGACAATTTGATTTTTTGGTTATGTCCATCATTCCATTGTTTCTCTTTTACCTACTGTAGAAAACTACTTAATTCTCATGACCTATATGTCTCTGGGAAACCTTGAAGAATTAGAGAATTTTAAGTTCTAAAATGCTCGTGACCCGCTCTCTTACAATTCTGTTCAAGGAGCTCACAAGGTGCACCCTCTGCTTTTAATCCACTCCTCCGCATCCTTTCATAAAATATCAAATATCTGTTCTTCCCTCTGCAAAGAATTGTTCTACGTTACAAACAGTATCATCTCATACTTTAATTAGATATGGATGGAAAATGGATCTCACTTCAAACAATGATGTCATATGTTTCTTTGTGTACATGCGTGTGTGTTTGTGTGTGTGCGCGCGCGCGCGCGTGTGTGTGTGTGTGTGTGTGTGTGAGAGAGAGAGAGAGAGAGAGAGAGAGAGCTTGCAATGGTGCATAAGGAAGTCAGAGGACAGTTTGTGGAAGTTGGTTCTCTCCTTTGTACCCGTGGATCCTCCTGGAGATTGAATTTAAGTCTTTAAGCCTGGCAGCAAGCACCTTTGCATACTGAGCCATTTCACTAGCCCTCAACTAACTTCTAAAGGGTAGACCCTTGGGTAATAAAGAACCAGATTTTGTCCTGGTTTTGAGAGAGGGTTTATTAAGACCTGAACTTCTTTGATAGGATTACTGTTTTTATTTGCGGTTTGCCCTGGACTCATACCTGAGATTATCTTGGTGATGGGCAGGCAAGCCCACACATAGTTCCTATGTAGTGACTGGCTGTCCCAGAAAACCCAGCATCATTAACACATATTTATAGAGTGTAGAGTCCTGTAACAACAGTGTGACTTCTAATCTCTGGGCAACAATTTTGAGCAGGAGATTGGGGTCAGTCATGTGATTAAGGATTCTCTCAATCCTGCTGATACAACAAAGTGTAAATAAACCTTCAGGAAGGACAATAGGCACACTTGCGCTTCCCGATTGTCAATCAAACATGGCTGAGTGGGTTGAGTCTGAATGGGTCATCAGGAGGCATCCTGAGGGCATAGCAACTTCCCCTTGGGGACCATCTCAGTCTTTATTCTGTGTGAATTTGGTAACTAAAGTTTGCATACTTTTGGTACAGAAAAATGATCATCATTCACAGACTAGTCATATGTTCATTTTGTGACTCCTTTGAGTAACTTATCAAGTCTGAGGGGACACTGAGAGTCCCCTAACAGAGATGAAGTCTTCTGAAGAGCAGAAGGCCTGAGTATCTCTACACTTGTGGCTAGTGGCTGACTTGAGAACAGTTTTGTCAGAGGCTTCTAACCATGAAGTCTGTGCTAAACCAATGGAGTTAACATCACAATCTCGTTATAGAGGCTTAGTGAATGTTCTAGCAGAGTAAATTAAATTGTTAGATACAGTTCTGTGTTCGTTCAGGAAGTCTCTATGAAGCACCACTGGTTGACCACAGCATGAAAGAGTTAAATGAACATGTGACAGAGTACAGAGCCTGGTCAAAGGAGAAAATTCACCTTATTGAGTTAGTGACACGGTCTTTTGTAACTGTAAATTGAGGGGGAAAGACAGAGGAAAGATATTTGTAAGGAGGAGATCAGGCATGGTGCAAATTTTTAAAAAGATGACAGATGGTAAAAAGAAAATTTTAAATAGAAGCTGACACCAAGGTTCATCAAAATAGTACGGTAAGTTCAAGTCTGAGAAAAACTTAGAGTATAGCTTACCAGGAGACCACTAGTTATTTTTTTTAGCCGGGAAAAGATGGGTTCTAGAGAAATTCTACAACAAATTTCAATGAGGTCAATTCATAAAATAAAAAATTGGGGTTTGTTATATTGATAAGCAGTGGTGGGACACCTGTAAGGTGTGAGAGGGCGCTTTCTGTTGTCACAGATTATAAATTCTGAGATAAAGAAATGATGCCACACCAAACCACACGCTCTTTCATGTAGTCAATTCTTCTGTAATGCAAGTAGTTTGACAGGATACACCTGCCTTTCATGGAGGTGTTTACATTGGAGGGAGGAAAATCTACCTGCAACCTCAGGAACCTCATTTGCAAATGCGTACCTAGTGTTTGTAGCTAGCTTTTGCCTAAGTTTTGTAGCTAAGTTTGTAGGTACTTAGTGTTTGTTGCTAGCAATGCCATGCTTTCCAGGTTAGGATTAATTTAAGAAGGAGGTCAATCCATTTAATTATGACCACAATCTTCAGAAGAGGCAAGTCTATAGAGAAAGATGAATCGGTCAGAGTTTTATCAGATTCTGATGAAGTTTCAGAAGTTTGCCACATGTTGAAAGCACTCAGTGTTCAGGTGAGTCACTTATCTGTACCCAAAGCTATCACTCCAGGCTCCTCGTGATTATCTTGTGAGATGGGAGTGTTTTCACCAAAGGAGAATGGCTCTGTGACTCATGATAATGGCTGCATAGCAGTGTGTGATCTGTCTATCAGATTGACCATCACAGTGTGATGGACACTCCTGCTCAAGCAACTCCTAAGTAGCAACCCTGTGCCTCAGCACAATGCCCATGACAATTGTCTCACTTTGGCTCCTAAAGTAGGCATTGTGCCACCTCCCACAAGGAGAGGTGTGAGTACCACGTAACAAGCTAATTTGAAAGGGAACACATTCTTGTGACTTCTATGATAATTAGTTGTTTTATTTTATTATTAGTTACTAATATGTTGAGATGGATAATATACTGAGATTATCATTAAACTTTATATACAATATAGAAACATATATAGCTTTCAGTATCTGGCAGAGTTTCAAACATTCATTAGGGTCTTAGAAGCTTACTGGGCATCTTATGGAAAGGAGAGAAAATTACTCTAATATAGACATGTATTTACTTATATAGTATGTTCTTCCTTAATGTCTGACATAACCATATATTTACTCACTGATCATATGTGTGGATGACTTTGCAGTGGTGACTTTTATGTGTCAGTTTGACTGAATTGCAGGTTGATAAACAGCCAGTAAAGAATTTTCACATACATCTCTAAGAATGTCTTTGGAAGAAACAAGAACCTTAACCAATGGGCTGAATGCAGAAGCAGAAGATGGTCATGGTAGCCTCGCCGTCTGATTCATAGTATCTGGATAAAAACACAAACGCAATGTAAAGGTGGGTTTGCCATCTCTTCTTGAGCAGAGACAGGAATTCTCTCCTTCCCTTGGGCATCAGGGGGCGTCTAGTTTGCAGGTTTGAGGATTAGCTTTGGGATTATATGATCTGTTCTCATGTTTCTCAAGCCTTTGGCTTTTCTGAATTCCATACTTCCCTAAAATGGTTTACGGATCTCTTGGGCCCTAGAAACATTGATAAAAATATCTATTCTTCTTATCTGTCTATCATCTATCTATCTATCTATCTATCTATCTATCTATCTATCTATCTATCTATCTATCACCTATCTCTCTACCTACCTCTCTACTATTATCATCATAATCATCTTTTTGGTTCTGTCTAAACTCATTTCTCTGTGACAGTAAAGGCTAAATTTAAATAAAAAAAGAGATCCCAACACTGTGACTTAAGGAAAATAGTTAACTAGAAGCTTTTATATTTTTTATAGATGTCAGATGATCAAGGTGAATGGTTGAAGCTGTGGTCGCTCTTCTGTACTACAAAGAAACTCATGGACCATTCGCTGACAAAGTAATTCCCCTTCTCTACTGCCCTCATCATGTTGCCTTTCTTTTGTTACATGGCTGAAGCTGGGTTACCTCTGTCACAGTTCAAAGTTGTGGTAGGAAGGAAAGAGAGGCAGAGGAGATCATGTTCTCTAAGGCTTAGAAATGCTGTCTGCCATTTTGCTATCTCAGTTAACAGACAGAGTCAACATGACCCCAAACACAAAGGGAGGTAGAATGATAAAAATATCCAACTGCTTCACTGAGCTTACATGAAGCTTACATGGTAGACCAATAGTGTGGTTATCTTTAATAATACAGAAAGATTGAAAGGGAGTAAAAAAAAACCCTCAGAAAATAGTAATAAAAAGAATATTGGTCACCTGGAAGTTAACTTCCTCTGAAGGGCAAGGGCAAGGAGTCAGCAGTAGAGGAATAAGTGAATGGATGGCTGGCATTAGGTTACTTCAGGTGACTTCTCTGTAAGAAGGACAAGGAAATAAAACCTTATCACATGATGGTTAGGACTGACATATTCCAGAAATTTAGCTGTCATCTCTCTCCGATTTCTAGGAAGATTGGGAATTGTGTTTCTGTTTAGAGACAGAACTTATCAAGATTCACTCCATTTGGAAGCCTTATCTGTAAGTACCTAATGCAGGCACCTGCTCCCAAACAATGGGCACCTGTAACTTTCATTAACACGGCCTTGCTAGTCACCTGTCTGTATCTGTAGAGATGCCTCCATCTGAAGTGGACTTCGTGGATTACAGTCACTGGTACTTGGGAGGCCATTGTAGCAACATGCTGCTGCGTCCATCAAGCTGAGTATTTACCTCCAATGTTTTCAATGAAGAAATGCAAGCAGAAGCAGGAAACAGTTTTCAATCATTAGCTTCTTAACAGCTTGAGTCACATGAGAACAGAAATAAATTCCCTTGCCTATAAAGGAGGTGGTTGCTCTTCAACTGCTCAATATGGGAAATGAAAAGTAGTCCAAGTTGTAGACGATCTAGTGGCATAAACACTGTACTCAGGGAACCAAGGCCGGGATGAAAATGTGAGCCTTATTGAACTGAATGTGAGCTTTTGACCCTCTCTAAGATGCTGAAACTGCTGTCCTAGTCTTACTCCAGCCTCCAAGGAACAGCCTGTATTCAGTCTGCCTGCCTATCTGTGTGCCTGCTTTTGACTTCCTCTGTTTCCTACTGTGTGTGTCTTAGTTTTTACCCAGCCCTCCTCTTGCTTACTTTTCCCATTCCTCCACATTTTCTCCTTTCCTCTTGCACTTTTAGAAAACAATTCCAGGTCATTGCAAAGTATTCAGCTCAAACTGGTCTTTGCCTGACCTAAGGGCCTTTGAGAAAAACTAGAAATCCACATCAGAGAGAGCAAAATCTAAAAGTTCAACGTTCTCTGCCTTGATGAATTCCCTGATTAAAACCCAAAGTTTGATTTATTTTCTCCAGCATTGCCTCCGTGTACTCCACTTGGGGGAAAATGTATGATGATGATTATCCACAGAACCATAAGCTCCCGTGAATGGCAACATTGTGCAAGGAGCTTATTGAATTGCAAACAGCCTTCTCAGAAATCAAGGCCTCCCCCTGATGCAAATCAGATGCTTACATAATGCTATTTCCTCAGAGGTGACATAGGCTCCAGGGATTAAGAAGCCCCATATTGTAGTGACGCAAAGCTTTGCTGTCTTCTTGCTTGAAGCAGAACACTTTGATGTACTAACTGGATCAACACAACACTTATCTAAGTCTGGTGAACGCACCTACGTTTCTGGAAGGAATTTATAGTAAACCTCTTTCCAAGGGATCTGAAGCTAGAACGTTTCTGTCCCTCCCCTCAAGCTCTTTAGTTTACTTTCACACTCCCTGGAAACGCTTTCCGTAATTCTTAGATGTACATATTGAAAGAACTGGTGCTGGTCACAGTAAGAAGAAACAAACAAACAAACACACCTCCCTCATGGGCTTTCACAGTTAACATCACCACACAGTTACCAATTGCATGCCATTGTGCTATAGCATCATTTTTACAGACAGCATACTGAATTGGGACCAGTGGCCTGTGCCATTTTGTGTCAAGTGCAGTTTGCTCTTGTTATGTGCTTTGCATGGCTATATATCTTCTAAAGCGATGCCCACTATTTACATATGCCTCCTCAGTAGCTGGCTTCTGAATCAGAGCTCTGATGTATGACATATATCAAAGATTGGAATAGGCCACCCACTGTGCAGTCCACATGAAGCCAAGATTTCCCCATCTTCCTTTCTTTTCTCCTTTTCTTTTTTCTCCAGTGTTCACCCCCACCACACTTCCTTCCTTTTCTCCCCCTTAGTATTTCCCTATTTATTCATATTTTCCCCTTTCTTATTAGACTAAGGACTTCTTTGGAATACCATTTTATCTTACTCTTATATCTTAGTCTTCAGTGCATGACTATAAAGGGCTTTCAGTAAACCCTTATTAAATAAACAACTGATGCTGAATTTCCAATGTGTCTATTCTCCTAGGAGGGTGCTATAGGCCAATGCACAGACCTTTTCCTCTTCATCACTGTTATCACAGTTTCTAGCACTTTGGACTTAATCATCATCATTACCATATTGATTGCTTACTCTCCATACCACAAGTGTCATAATCATTATATTATCTAATTTCTTATGACCTTGTTAGCACCCTCATCTGTAAAATGGAGATCAGAATAGCACTTTCTCCACAGGCTTCCTGTAAGGCCTGAAACAGAATGATATGCAGACAATGTGCAGTGTGCCACTTGAATACTAAGTAGTCTGTGCACTATACATGCTGGTTATTGATAGAATTGCAACTTGAAGCCACATCTTACAGCTGAAAACAAATAGGACAGAGAAGACAGGTCTCTCATCTGGTAAGTGTCAGACACTGAAAACAAACCCTTAAGTCTAAAGTCATAAATCAAATATCACCGGCCTCATTTTTCCTTTATCAGAGTCTCAAGCTTGAAGGACAGTATTTCTAAGACAAAACAACATGCTTAAAGGGGGGGGTCTTTTCTCATAAACAAAAAAAGAAGTGGAACCAAATTCTCTTTAAAAAGTCAGCACTTAACAAAAGATTTTATCTTTACTATGAAAGTGTTCATCCCAGACTGGGAGGAAAGTACACTGAAACTTATATTAGAAATTTACCCATGACCCCAGTCTTTCTGCTAGGGAAGTATTATCCCACCTTGTAATTTCATACTTTGAAACCAAACATAAAGCCTTGAATAGTTGATAAATAGAATTTCAATGGCAGCGTATAAATCATAGAGTTCATTCCAAAGGAGAAAATGGCCTGCCTTTGTCCTTTGGTTTGCTTTCCTCTTTCCTGTTTGATGGTCTCTGATTTTCCTTAAACATTTGTTTTGTCGTGGGGGTCAAAAAATAAAGATGATTCCGAGGTAAATGACGTACTGAGGATTTAAGTGAATATTTAAAGGTAGAATCAAGAAAGTAACATTTAAAATATAGTAAAACTTCTACTTAAAAGAAAAAGAAAGTTTGCAAAAAGTCATGAATAGAAATGATTGAAAGAGTTTCCCGGTGGGAATTATTTAAAATTTACTACATATCAAAAGAAATGCAACACAGACCACATTCTTCTGCCATTCATATCAATGCTGACAGGATGCACCTCGTTTTCAGACAACTGCAAAATATGTCCCCCTAATAAACCACACATACTTTCCTGTGTATGTGCATGTATACATGTGGGCGCATATGTGCATGCATGCAAATGGATGTCAGAGGTGAAGGTCAGGTGTGTGCTTCGGCCCTAAGCCTGTGTGGAGATATTTCTTTGTGAACCCAGGACTTTACTGATTGGAGAGATTTGCTGACCAATGAGCTCAAGGAATCTGCCCATCTTCATGCTCACTGTGTTAGAGTTGGAGACATGTCCTGGGGGCCATGCACACCTTTTTATATAGATACTAGGTGTTCAAACACTGGAGACTGTGGCAGACACTTTATCATCTCCTAAGTACTGGAAAATGCTTTCTTAGCATTTATATTTTTTGTTTGTTTGGTACTTTTTTAAGAGAGAGTTTCTCTGGGTGGCCTTGGCCATCCTGGAAGTTACTCTGTAGACATGGTTGGCCGTGAATTCACACACATCCACCTGCCTCTGCCTCCCAAGCGCTGGGGCTTAAAGCATGCCCAACTACGGAAATTCTTCAAAGTATTTTTCATATTTATTTACACATAAATTATGATAATATTTGTCTTGTCCCAGCATATAAAGAAAGATGTATTATCTTTCTCTTAAGATATTCTTAAAATGCTCTTACATTTAGAATCTGAATTTTCTTGGTTGCCTTTTGGGCCAGAGTTGCTGGTGCCCATATTTTCTCATGAGATATTGTCTTCAATGCGTAAAGAAAACAGGTGAAGCATTAAAAAAAAAGAGTATACAAGAAAAATTAATGCTATTTTATTTGGTGCACTACCTTGTTAATTATCTGAAAAGGAAATTAAGAAGTTAGTATCATCTACAATAGCATGCAAACAGTGGGATATTTAGAAATATATTAACTAAGGAAGTAACAGAGCGCTAAAAATTATAAAAGTCAAGAATCTGAAGGTGCATCTGCTTCCATTGCTGCTCACAAGTTTGGAGTTTCTGAATGTCTCCTGGTCACTATGGTCCTCTGCCTTCAGGTATGCTATAAACAGCGCATGGCGACAGGAGACAGGGAGCCCAATAAAGTCAATGAATTTACAGCTGGGGCAAAAGAGAGAAGAAGATGATCTGGTGGGACCAACCCGTCCCCTTCAAGAACATGTCCCCAGTAATGGGATGATCTTCAACCGGACCCTGCCCATGATAAGTCCTACCACCCATCCCCAGTGCCACAAAAGAGTGCTAAAAATCTTTTCCCAAAGTAAAACCCAGGTGTAGACTGGCTGTCTGACTTTCATAAAGTATTTGTGGAGAATTATGGAACATCTCTGTAATATTCTTTAAAAAATGATACACTTGGGGCTGGAGAGATGGCTCAGTGGTTAAGAGCATTGCCTGCTCTTCCAAAGGTCATGAGTTCAATTCCCAGCAACCACATGGTGGCTCACAATCATCTGTAATGAGGTCTGATGCCGTCTTCTGGCCTGCAGGCATACACACAGACAGAATATTGTATACATAATAAATAAATAAATATTTTTTAAAAATTATACACTAAAGGAACACTTTTCAACTCATTTTCAGTATCTCTATTAATCAAAAGAGAAATGAGAGACAAAGAGAGAGAGAGGAAAAAGAGAAAGAAGCCATCATGCTACCCCACAGAATATTTTAAGCCATGCTGAAGAAATTAAAAATATATATGCTTGGAAACAAAGAAAATTATCATTTGCAGAGAATCCCGGTCATTAGTGAATATAATCCCAAATATTCTACACACTGCCTTATATAACTTTGAAGAAGCCTTGAAAAGACCCAGGGTAATAGTCAGCATATGAAAATCACTTACATTTTTATATACTGACATGTGAGGACAGAGGAATTTTAGAATCCACATGGCTTAGGCTAGCATTCAACATAAACATGAGACAACTAGGGATGAAACTAAACCCATGGTTATAACAGAACAATGATAGGGTAAATTTAAAGTAGTCTATAAGAACTGAAGTGTCATGTACTGAAGCAGAAATTCTTTATTATAGTTAATCCATTCTAATGAGTAACGATATATCCTAGGAAGCTTAATTCTAGATATTGGGAAAGAAACTTTAAAACTTATATGGAGAAGCATTAGCCCTAGAAGAACCCAGCCAATTTTGAAATGGAAGGACAAATCTCTCTCTCTCTCTCTCTCACACACACACACACACACACACACAGAGAGAGAGAGAGAGAGAGAGAGAGAGAGAGAGAGAGAGAGAGAGAGAGAGAATGTTTAAATGCTACTAATAAACCTTCAATAGTCGAGTCTGATGGGACTGCAAAATTGACTCAGTGAGTAACAG
Organism: Ondatra zibethicus; assembly: GCA_004026605.1. Taxonomy (NCBI): domain Eukaryota; kingdom Metazoa; phylum Chordata; class Mammalia; order Rodentia; family Cricetidae; genus Ondatra; species Ondatra zibethicus. Next base: position 41,484 of record PVIU01002779.1, on the reverse strand, counting down.
TGCTTACCTCAGGAAACTGATGATCCAGGTCCAAGCCCTGCAGACAATGGTGGATGGAGAGAACTGACTCTTGAAAGTTGTCCTCTGATGATAAATAAATAAAATAAAATGAGCTTGTGATTTAATGATAGAATAGGTATCTCAATGAATAGAACAAAGTAGAACGTCTAAAATAAACTCAGGTGGTGTAGGAGGTCCTTCTGTATTTCTGTTAATTTCATTGGTTAAATAAAGAGACTGCCTTGGCCTTTTGATAGGGCAGCCCTTAGATGGGCGGAGTAGACAGAACAGAATGCTGGGGGAGAGAAGGCAGTGTGGCAGACGCCATGATTCTCTGGCCCAAGATGGACACTGGTTAGACTCATGCCGGTAAGCCACATCCTCATGGTGAATACAGATTATTAGAAATGGGCTGAATCAAGATGTAAGAGTTGGCCAAGAAGAGGCTAGAACTAATGAGCCAGGCAGAGTTTAAATGAATACAGTTTCTGTGTAATTATTTCGGCGGCCGGGAGCTGGGCGGAAGGACACAGCCTGCTCCTCCTCTTGCAACACTCAGGTTTTAGAGCCAGTTTTTGTTTGTTTGTTTGTTTTTTGTTGTTGTTGTCATCTGTTTGTTTTTGCCCTTTGTTTTTTGTTTTGTTTTGTTTTTGACAAAGGTAATGTCCCAAGGTAACTCATAGAGACAGTATACTCATTTCAACAAGTTATGCTGTGGAAAAAAACCAGATAAACAAAACAAAATACAAGTGTGAAATTTAATAAAAGTATTCAACTTTGTGTCATTAAAAATAAGTTATTGTAGTTAGAAATTGAGAGCAGTTAGAAGTGAGAAGGCAAAGGGACACAGAGGAAGGTACCTGGACACTGATACCCATCATTCCTCAGCCTTTAGGACTAGATCAAGTTTCTTTCTTTCAATGTAATATGTTTATTGATTATTTAAGAATTTCACATCATGCACACAAATCACACTCACTTTCTGGGCTTCTAAAGCCCATACCCCCATGCTTATTACCCCCCCACACAGCCAGTGCTGCCACCAAGAGTCATGATGGTGTCTGTGGCCGAGGGCTGTGTTGAGGTCCATGGTCCACACTGACAATGGGGGCTGTGTGGATGTCCGTGATGGTCTGTGCAATCTCCAGGAGCCATGTGGAAGTCCATGACTGTGAAGGACAAGGAGCCCTCTTTATTTTGTTCATTTGTTTGTATGTTTCAAGCCAGGATTTCTCCATGTAGTCCTGGCTGTCCTGGAACTTACTCTGTAGATCAGGCTGGCATTGAACTCACAGAGATCCGCCTGCCTCTGCACCCTGAACAAGGAAGCCTATTTGGCAATGGTTTCTATGACACCAGTCTCACAGTTGAGAGTAAGAGACATAGAAAGCTTCTTTCCCCATCCACCTCCCCTCACCCCTGCCAAAAAAAGAATCAGTCCAGACAGGAAGCTATTGAAGAGAACTCTTCAAAATTGTGATAGGGATGCTGAAGTGTAGCTCTCCATATTTGATGACTTCTGGTGTGGGCAGGGGTGAGGAAGAACTCAGTTTTCTTTAAATGGCTGGCCATTGGGAGTTTGTCCTGTATATGAGCAACTCAAGAAAGATCAATGGTGCTGAATTATCTAACTCGGAACCACATACTTGGAAGGCAGGTGCTCTACCAAGCAAGCCATTTTTCAGCTCCAGATTTAAAAGTGATTTTTGAATCTTATAAATCAGAATCTGGATGAGTGAAGAAATCTGGTGAGGGATAATTCTAAGTAATCAAGAACGGGTGTTATGGATATCCACACCTGAATCTTTAGTTTTCTGACATTTTCTGGATGCTTTTAAAGTGATTGTTGTTTGATAAAAAACAAGCAAACAAACAAAACCATTTTTGTCAGAAGTCTGAAGATTATTAGATATGGAAAAACTCCTGGGAATGCCAAAATAACTTCTTCAATTGATCTTAAAGCTACATAATTATAGTCTATTGTTATAATAAAAGCATTCTTCCATAACTTAGTTCCTATGACAGATTCTGAGATGTCATTTTTGTTCAATTTGATGTACTAATTTTTAAAACTTCATTTTCACTTCGAATAGAAAACAAGTTGACACAGATTCAGATATTATTACAAAGACCCAAAATACACCCCCAACTGTACTTTATGCACACCATATTTGCACCAATTTGTTACTACTATAGTACGATGTGCTTGCTGGCATATGATTGCAGTCACTTCCATAAAAACATCCTCTATATTGATTTTTAGTTCTAGAGAGATCAATGGTGTGAAATGCTATTTATTCATTCATTTATTTTATTTTATTTATTAAATTTAAAAAAACAACCAAAATTCTCACCCCCTGTCCTCCTCCCATTCCCTCTGCACCCTTCCCACCCCACCCCCATCTAATCCTATTTATTTTTTAATGGTTTTGCATTGTGACGTTGACCCATTATTTCCATTCTTTCCCATAATTAGCTAGTTTTATACCACAAAATAGTCACCTTTGTTTTACATTGCTCATCACTGCCCAAGGGTTTAAGTTGTGTTTGTGTATCTGTGAACGCATGCCGGTGTGTGTGTGTGTGTGTGTGTGTGTGTGTGTGTGTGTGTGTGTGTGTGTGTGTGTAAACGTGCATGTGCATGCTTGTGCATGCACATGCATGTGGGGGGGGGTTATGGTGCTGTGGTCAGAGTAAGAGGTCATGTGTCTTCCCTTATGGTTGTCTGTCTTACTGCCTTGAAACAAGATCCATCAGTGAACCAGAAGCTCACCTTTAAGCTAGGCAGGCCGGCCAGTGAGCTGTTGGGATTAGCCTGTCTTCACCCCAAATGATGGAGTTACAGGTATGTGCAGTCATGCCCAGGTTTTGAGGTGCTAGGGATTTAGATTCAGGTCCTCATTCTTCAGAGCAGACTCTCTTACACACTGAGTCATCTCCCACACCCTTTAACTTAAAAAATTGCTGAATTGAATAGGAATGCATTATTCTCTAGTCCTGCATTTGTTTTAGCATCTTGTCATTGATGGCTGAATTGATACTCAGTGTTAAATTTCATTGCATTAACTTTTGAAGTCTGTTCAATTTGCTAGGTATGCTTGATGTAACTAAATGTAATAAACTTCTTTGTGTATGATTTTGGCATACATTTGACACTAATTTGTTTCAGCTTAATAACTTCCAATGAATCTTCATTACCTTAAGAATGTTCTTTGAAGAACCTGAAATTCCTTTTATAATGCCTATGCCCAGCTTTCCTCATCTATTAAACGAGAAATTATCAGTAACTGCTATTAGTATTTCTGTGAAGTGGAGAGGAGTACACTCTGAGAACACAGTCTCTGGACCATGCTGGATGCTGAGTTTGTTAGTGGTGATTGATACCTCCCTTAGTCAACACTCAGAAAACCATATGTGTGTTCCAGTACACACTTCCCAACCTCTTCTATACCCCGCTCTTACAGAATTCAGCTTTTCCCCATCTAGCTCAGGATGGCTTCCCCAAGATGCTACTTAGCATGACATGTTGTAATAGTCTGGTTTCCTAGGCAAATATCTCAGTTTTCTGAGCTCTTTGAGGGCTTTATCTTGTCACCATTGAGTCCAAATTGGATGTTAGGTGAATGATGGAGATTCTTGCAAATTCTAAGCAGATGGACATACTAAATAAGAATATCTGTACAAGTGGAAAATTTGACCAAGGCGGTCATACACATAAAAGCTTCATTCCTAGCTAGCTCAGTTTTATGAATTAAGGTTTTAAAACAATGATTTCATTGTTGTCTAAGATCTCTGGGATTGTGGTTTGTAGGTTGGTTTTCTTTGCTTTATACTTATAAATCACTTATGAGTGAGTACATGTGATAATTGTCTTTCTGTGTCTGGGTTACCTCACTCAAAATAATGCTTTCTAGCTCCATCCATTTTCCTGCAAAATTCAAGCTGTCGTTATTTTTTTCTGCTGTGTAGTACTCCATTGTGTAAATGTACTACATTTTTTTTAATCCATTCTTCAATCGAGGGCATTTAGGTTGTTTCCAGGTTCTGGCTATGACAAACAAAGCTGCTATGAACATAGTTGAGCACATGTCCTTGTGGTACGATAGAGCATCCTTTGGATATATACCTAAAAGTGGTATTATTGGGTCTTGAGGAAGGTTATTTCCTAATTTTCTGAGAAATCACCACACTGACATCCGACACTAAGAGAGACTTACATAGATATAATCTACATGGGAAGTAGAAAGTATAAAAAAACACGATCTCCTGAGTAAATTGGGAGCATGAGGACCTTGAGGGAGGGTTGAAGAGGAGAGGGGAGAGGCAGGGAGGGGAGCAGAGAAGAATGGAGAGCTCAATAAATATCATGGAAAAAGAAAAAGAGAAAAAAAAAAAAAGAAAGGAAGGAACAACCCTACCTCCCCCCCCAAAAAAAATGATTTCCAGTGAAATACATTATGGAGGATTCAATGACAACTTTCAGAAAAAATACAAATATAAAAGCTCTCTAAAACACAGGTTCCTAGGCTGTGGTTCAGTCATCATGGATTAGAACTTTGGATAGGAGTGATTTAAAACAGACTCCTTGTGGTTTTTCTGATATGGTTAATAACTTATGCTCTAAAGCAAGCCTGCGTTTTATGATGGGTGGATTCCAGAAATTCGCCCCCAGCAGTCACACTTGACTCTTTAGGAGAGATTTCCAAATGATCTATTATTTCAGTTTTAATTGAGAGCACTCACTCCCTCAATGATTCCTATGTAAATTTATTCTGAGATATTTCCTATTTAAAAAAAATCTACCAGTTTAAAAGATTTTTTTTCTTTTCTTCCTAACAATTGCCATTTTATTTTCCCTACCCCAGGCCCTTAAAATAAGTATAAAAGATTTCCATATTTAAAATGTGCCCTTTCTGTGAACCACGCCAAAGTAAAAAGACCAAGTGAATGTAGGTGATTTCTTTCACTGTAATTGCCTTCTTTTTATGTGAATAAAAGTGGTCTCACATGCCTACTTTCCTGGCTCGTCCATATAAAACAGGCAACTGTGTCAACATTCAGCTACCTTAAATGAATGCCAAATACCAAGGTGCACACAATAAACATTTCTGTTTTCAGTAACCATCTTATAAATGTTTCTCTGCTCAATGTGCATATTAAATGCCTCCTTTCCCTCTCTCAAAGATGGCATGTGTGGAAGAGTAGATAAATACTGAGGATTTGTTATGTATGCTGGCAAATGATAAAACATTAAGCAGACTGCTGTAAGTGAAAGCTAATGAAAAGGCCATTTCACACCAGTTCTTTCCACCATCAGTGTGCTCCAACCCTCGCGCTGAAAAAAGAAAAATCAAGCCTCTGGGTGGGAAAAGAAAAACATCACAGTCAGAACGCAGTTGGAAAACTAATTTGGAGGGGGTGGGAGAGGATGAGGACATTTACTTCAACATTTGGATATAAATGGTACTTTCCCTTCTTCAATTTTAATTGGAGAGTGTGTGTCTACAGTTGGCAGTAAATAGACTCTAGTAGTTAGGGAAATTCAGTGTTATAAGATCCCTTTGTACTGATGGAAAAGAAGAGTATCATTTCTGTAATTTTAAGAGTATTAAGTGCTTTGACTTTTCATCTCTAAGTCAATCAATAAGGATATATGAAGGAGAATGTGGAAGTTCTTCCCTTAAATGTCACTATTAGAGAATAATTTCCAAGCGTCCTCTTTGAAGGATGATGATATGAGCAGAAAGACATATCTATGCTGGGCTGTGTGCTTGAGCAGGGGTAGGCATGATCTTCTGTGTGCACATGGAATGTATCCCATATAGAAGCTGTAATGACTTCCATAAATTTGGTAGAGCCTTTCTGCCAGGATGTAATGGAGATAGTCACATCACTGAAGGCAGAAGAGATGCTCCTAATTGCCTATCACATTACTTTGGGAGCTAAATGGATGTTACATTATTCAGGATTAAGGGATACATTCCTGAAGCAGCAAGCAAGATGGATGTTTTGCCTTCCTTCATTTGCTACAAACACTGCTCATTGTTTTCCTTTTCATTGTTTTGTCATTGCTGCCCTGAAGGATACCTTAGGTGCACGATACTGTTTGCAGGCAATTTTTTTTGCCACAAAAAAAGGATTAATTTTTCTGCCATTTCCATTTTCATCACCCATTTCCAACTGTCATGATAGTGAGCTTTGTTTTCACACGACATTCCACTCTTATTACCGTCTTCATCCCAAGAATGAAAGTCTATAATGAGAGCAAAGCCATAGCTGGCATCTGAGAGCTGTTGTAATTCACTCTTGTGACAAAGACAGTAATGAGAAATGACAGTGGCACAAAATGAATCCTTTCTGATTCCAGCCCCATGGACGATAATGAAAACAGAAGATGCCACCAACTTTATTCATCTTCATGACACCTATTGTGACAGGATGGAAAGCCGCAGCAACACTCACCCACCCGAGGTGGCTGCTCCCAGCCTCACTCCCATTGTGTGGGTGCTGACACTTGGTACCACCACTTCTCCTGGGATGCCAGATAAGGAAGGCTTTCAGAGGTTGCAAAAAGTCTTTACTATCAATGAGGACAAAGCACTTTAAATCCTGGAATTATTTGCTTTATCCCTTACTACCCAGTCAGGTTTAGCAAAGCCTGCACCAGAAGTCTGGGGAATGGAAGGGAATTATGTGAAAACAAGGCCACATTTTGAAGCTCTAGTTGAATTCTCTGATTTTTCTGAGATAAATGTCTCAAGGTGCACATAAAAGAAGTCACTCATACAAGGTCTTACCCACCTTCACCTGCTTCCCTGCCCTCTCCTAACTTCCTCTTTGCTTCCTCCTCTCCTTGTTTCTCTCACTGAGCTATGATTATGCCATCATGAAATATAAAAATACATATTTAGCCAAGTTTATGCAATCTTCTCATTTCATGGATGCGTAAAAGGAAACAAGAAGGCAAGCCACAGACCTACAGGCAGGCAGGCACTGGTGGCATCCATCATTCATACAATTTTCAATTTGATCTGATTGAAAATATTGGACACAAAAGAGGTACAGAATACATACACACACATATGCACACATACATACCTTATATGCACACATATTTTAAATTTAATGAAGCGGTAGCATTCTTAGGAAGAATACAAGGAGAGTTTACATGTTAGTTTTTCAATAATGTGACAAAAGCCAAGAAAAGACAACTTAAAAGGGAAAGATTTGTTTGGCTCTTGTTTCAGAAATCAATCTGTGGTTGTTGGTTGTGTTCTTTCCAGGCCTATGGTGACTCAGAATGTCAGGGTTCAAGGGTATGGATGCGAATTGCCTCAGTTGTAGTCAGGAGACAGAGAAAGAGATAGGAAGTAGCCAAGACAAGATACCTTCAAAGATATATCCCTAGAGACCTACTTCCCTCCAGGCCCCACCTTCCACAGTCCCACTACTTTTTTGTACTTCATCAAACTAAAATCAACAAATGTCTAAATCCACACCAAAGCAGAACCCTCACAGTCACACATTTCTCAGCAGTTCTATCTGTGAATGTTGCATACTTCAGGGCACAGGTCTTCAACTAATTAACATCCACCTCTTCCTTGCTCTGTTTTTTAACTGTTGTAACTAGCTGTCAAGAGCTGGGGAAGAAGCACAGTAGGGTGTCAAAATCATCCCCCTCTGAAGAAGGACACTATAAAGAAATCCAACACTAGCTCAGAATTGAGTATAATAAAGGGTTATTTATTTAGGGGTAGACTCACAGATCACAATCCTCTGCACAAATGGGGAACAGGAACCGAATCACACTGCCGGAAGAGAGGCCAGACATGCGCTTTACATTAGTATATATAGTATAAGAGGCCACGCCCAAGTGGGTGGGTAACTTGAAGGCTACTGGTTGTAGGAATTCCAACAGCACCTCCCCCTTTTGTTTAAATAAGAGAGTTCTAAGCCTAATACAAAATTATATACAACAAGAACAAATATCAGGTATAAAAATTAGAATTACAACCAACATAAATAATATCAAGCGAGAAACACATAATAAATGTTTCAATAATTTTCCTATCTTAAGGAGTTTAGTCCAAGTCATGAGAAGAAAGTAACTATCTAGTCTTCAACCCCATCGAAGACCTGAGAAGGGAAATAATATAACTTGAGTAAGCAGGAAGAGCAATCAAGCAACTTCCAAAATGTGCAACAAATGACAGAGACAACTGGCTACCTAGGCAATCCCCCGAAGTCTCATTTGCAATGTTGGAGCAACCAACTTTGGCTAAGGCCTAGAGAAATTGACAGATCACTTTCAGAGGCAGGAAATTTTTCAAAACCATCTTACCCTGTCTTGGCAAGGTTTAGCAGTCTTTTATCTTGTATCCTGCTTGTCCTGTCCACACATCATGCATTTTGTCAGTGGTCAATGCATGGGCAGTTCCTTGCCCAAAGGCCAGTTTTGCCAAGAAAACAAGTTCCAAGTGGAGTTTCTTTGGAGCTCAACGTTCTCTAGGGAATAGATCTATGCTGCCAGGAGCAATAGTGTCTCACATCAACAGAACCCTATGTTATTTAAATACCATATTCTACAGCTCTTTAAAGCAGTTGAAGGTTACCTATCTATGCAGAATACAATCTCTATGTATCTAAAGAACCTGATTAGTCTAACTATAAGTATGACAAACATGGATGACTATTGACCTTTAATTTTTAATACCTATATAACTTAAAGACTAAGACTTCATATTAGAATATTAAACAATCTTTAAGCAACTGTGCAACAAATGAGGACAATGACCTCAAAATGTAAACAATGTATAAGTATCTTGATCAAAGGTAGAAATGTATATTGCAATATGATAAATATATCTTAAAATTGTATCAATATACAAAATGTCTTAAGTAGAGGTATAAACATGCATGCATGCATACAATATGACAAAATAACTTTGCCTAGGTATACAAATACTGTAGACAAAAATAGGAACATATTCAATATAATTTAAGTTTGTATCAATATATAAGAATCTATACTAATGTAAATTGCCTATAAATAATAGTTCACAAGAATTCACTCCATTACTCACTATTATTATTAGTGTGAATAAGCTCACATTAATCTATTATACCATCCAATTTCCTTTTTTCCCAAAGAGATCCTTGAGATTACATAATTTTTCCCCAATCCCCAACCCAATAACAATTATAATTAACCCCTAAATGATGTCCCTAACCCTGAGAACAATCTTTTTTGGAAGAGGGAATGTCTCTTCTAGAATTACTTCCAGCTCTCAGGGTGGTGATGTTCTTTCTTTGGGATCCTGTGAAAGTAAAATGATGGTTAAGTTCCAAGATTACTGTCTGGTATAATTGCAAATAGTCTCTGAGTATTCAGTAGGTTTTTCTGAGGTTTCTATTTGGAGTTCTGGGCAGAACGTCGTAAAAAAGTACACCATTTCAGCTAACCAAGTTGGAACCATCTTGAGCAGCTGGTTCCCAAAACAGGTCTTATAGTAGCACTATCAGCATCATGACATCATATCAACCAGTTGTTTGGTGGCCTCATCTTCTTCCTGGAAACTTCAAAGATTACTGAAGGAAAATTCATTGTTCATTGTAGAAAACATAAACATTATTTATACAGACATATATTTAATGAAAGGTATGATAGAGACAAAATAGGTATGAAGAAAAGTATTTTTTTTCTAAATTCTTTCTTCTTTGTGTCCCATACCAGATGGCTCCTGACGTGAAACAGAAACTCTGAAATTTTCTATTAACAACATGCTTGAATTTAGAGGACAGAGCCATTGTCCAACTCCAAAGCCGGCTTTGATTTTTAAGTGAATCATGACCATAATTCTATTTGGTATTCAGAGATTCTTACCCTCAATGACATATCCTCACAAGTGATAATTCTCTTCGCTTGGTGCTCCTATCTGGATAATTATCTTTTTCTCTTTAGACATCTAGATATCCAGGATCTCTTTACTTTTTAAAGATGAGTATTTTCCTGCAAAGACAAGAACAGACCCAGCCCCAACCCTTATGAGGTTTCCTTACCACCCGAATGGTTGTCATTTCTGAGGATGTGCTGCCATTTCTCTTTCTCAAGTGATTTCTCTTTTTAAAACTGAATCCTTACTAATTTTGATGGTATCCATAACTTTTCTTCTCCTGTTGAAACAAGAGCAAAATCCTTTCCCCAACATAGCACATCTTCTGGTTTCCATTGTGAGGTAAAAACATCCTTGAAATACACTGGCTTATTTAATTCAGAAGACTTTTCTATTATCCAATGTCTCTCTGCTGCTGTTGTCCCTCTCATTGGCATTGAGAAAATTCAAGGTTAATAAAGCATTATGTAATCTATTTATGGGGGTATTTTCCATCCCTTTCTGTTTGTTTAACATATTCTTTATAGTTTGATTTGATCTTTCTATAACTGCCTGACCTGTATGATTGTTTGGTATACCTGTAATATGCTTTATATTATAATAAGCAAAAAAAACCTGTTTCATTTTCTTAGAGATATATGCTGGAGCAAAAAACTGTTTTATTTTCTTAGATACATATGCTGGAACATTATCTGTCTTTATTTGTGCAGGTATACACATGATGGCCATAACTTCTAATAAATGTGTGATTACTGAATCAGCCTTTTTTGAGCTCAAATCAGTTGCCCATTGAAAATCTGAATAAGTGTCAATGGAGTGGTGTACATATTTTAATTTTCCAAGTTCTTCAAAGTGGAACACACCCATCTGCCAGATTACATTCCTTTGAGTCCCTTTAGGTTACTCTCTGCACGTAGTGGTGTTTGGTTATAGAAAGAGCAAGTAGGACATCTCTTTATAATCTCCTTAGCTTTCACCATGTAATAGAAAACTCTTTCTTTAAACCTTTGCTTCTGACATGATGCTTTTTATGGAATTCTGAGGTCTTCAACACACTTCCAATCAGTAATCGATCAATTTCTGCATTACCTTGTCCTAGAGGACCTGGCAGATCCATATGGGATCAGATGTGTGTTATGCATATGGGACAAAACCTATTCCTGATTATATCTTGAACCTGTATGATTAATGAAGTCAATTCTGTATCATCTGATATAAATTCAGCAGTTTCAATATGCAAGATCACTCTTTCTGCATATTGTAAATCAGTAACTGTATTAAGGGTTTTTTAAAATCCCTTAGCATGATGAGAATAGCATATAATTCTGCCTTTTGAACAGAATTATAAGGGCTTTGTTCCACAATACTTAAATATTCTGATTTGTATCCTGCCTTTCCTGATTTATTTGCATCAGTGTAGAATGTATGGGCTCTAGTTATTGGTGTGTCCCATACAATGTGGGGAAGGATCCAAGAAGTTCTCTTTATAAGGTTAATTCTATCACTTTTGGGATAATTGCTATTAATCGCTCCTAAAAAATTAACACAAACTCTTTGCCAAGGTTCATCTTCTTCCCATATTTTTTAAAATTTCATCAGAAGTAAAAGGCACTATAATCTCTGCTGAGTCTATACCTGCTAGTTGATGAAGTCTCAATTTTTCTTTTATAGTTAATTCAGAGACTTTTTCCACATAAGTTTTTAATCTTTTCCTTGGTTTATGTGGTAAAAATATCCACTCTAAGATAATATCTTCCCTTTGCATTAAAATTCCTGTGGGAGAAATTCTGTAAGGCAATATGACTATAATGCAAATAAAATTTGGAATCACCATATGACTCCTGTAATTTTTCTTCAATGACAATCAATTCCTTTTCCACTTCAGCTGTTAAGTCTCTGGGAATATTTAAGTCTTTGTTACCATCTAAGGTTTTGATTAAATGAACTATTAGACCAGGTGTTATCCCAACAGCTGGTCATAGACTGGACATGTCTCATAACAAACGTTGAAAATCATTAAGAGTCTGCAATCAATCCTTTGCTTTTTTTTTTTTTTTTTTTTTTTTTTGCTTTGGTGCTGGTTAAATACTGAGAAATATGCTTTGCTTGACAAATTAAAAGCAATTAAATCAATTCCATACATGGAGCAAGAAGCCCAGAACTCACAGGCTGGGAGCACAAACTAGAAAGTGAACAAGTTGCCACGCGTCAGGGAATGCAGAGGTGGGGGGATTGTGCATGTGCTTGGGAAAATTCCAAGTCTCTGCACACAGTTCCACTGTGGTGGGGATTTTACAAAAACCGCTTAGTAGGCAAAAGCAAAAGGGGTGAGAACCTTTCTGGTCTGTGGACAGATTAGGCCTTTAAGCCAGTCCACCCATTAGGTTTGGAGTTCAGATCCACGTGGGGCACCAGATGAAGTAGGATGCTAAAAAGAAATCCCACACTAGCTCAGAATTGGGTATAATAAAGGATTTTTTATTTAGGAGTAGACTCACAGATCATAATCCTTTGCATGAACGGGGAACAGGAACTGAATCACGCCACCAGAAGAGAGGCTGGACGCATGCTATACATCAGCATATATACTATATATAGTATAAGAGGCCACACACAAGTGGGTGGGTAACTTAAAGACCACTGACTGTAGGAATTCCTACAGCACCCCTCTTGTCGGGGAGCTCCAGCTTGCCTCATTTCACAGTATAGGCACGGCACCCCTTCAATGACTTCTTACCGCTAACCTTCCCCTTCTGACAGCAGAGTAAAGTAGTTTATTTCTCCTCTTGGCAGGAGCCTCACCTAAGTTCTTTCAAGAGTCCTTTAGTCAGGCTACTTTATCTCCATCATGATATTTCACATGAAAACACCTGACCCTAACAGGGTCACTGTAGACCTTACTTATGCCTTGCTACTGTGAGCCTCTTGTAAGTCCCTGGCCTTCAGCGTTGTTCAGAGAAGAGGGAGAGGCCTTCACAAAATCAGGAGCAATGAAAGATAGAGGTACCTGCTCTGTAACATCAGGGTTAACTGTGCCATGTTAGAGTTGATAACTGCCTAAGAAAAGATTGGGGTTCTGTCAGAGAAATTACATCCATCCATTTGATCCACATTTTCACCTTTCTTGGGTTGTTAGGATGTTTCCGTGTTTCTAAAGAAGAAAAAGATGCATGACAACCACGTTTACTGATTTTATCCATATTCATTATCCATTTAGTTTTTTTCTAGCTCTCGCTTACCATTGCCTCTTAGGAGTGATGACAGCTGGTCCAGTTTCATCACCGGAGAGAGGATCTGTTGCACACCTTTGAGGAAAAAACAATGTGCCTTTTCCATTGGTTCCACTTTTAAACTTTAGGTTGCATTTCAAGGCCCAGTAAAAGAAAATTATTGCTTTCCAGACAACTGTTGCAGTAATATACTTTTATTACTATGTTAACTAAGTATCTCTTTGAAGGCTGATGAAAGTCCAAAAGTCAGAGACAGCTGAAATATAGATGGAGAAATGACTCGTGGTAGAGGAAATCAGCACAAAAACACTAAATATTTCAAACTTCCAACCTGCAATATAATGCGAGACTGTATGCTAAAGTAGCTTTCAAACAAAGCATACAGCAGTATTAGAATTCAGAGAACTGCATCTGCCTGGTGATTTGTATAACACAGGATACAGCTATGTTCAATGTTTATACGCTGAGCATCCAATGTACCTTCAGAATCATCAGCACTGGCCAGCACTCATGCTTTGGAAATAACTCTTTTGTAAGTATTATGGGTATTCTAGATGATGCTTATGTCAGAAAATTCATGGTTTCAGAAGCATCTAGGGCGTGACCAGGGTTGAGAATTTTATAGGCATGCCATAATTTCTTCTAAATGTTCTGACATTCCTTGACCTATTCACTGGGTTTTAGGGACCATATTTACATAAAATCATTCTCCTGCTATGATTCAGTTTGATTACTTGGGGGCAAATGAATGAAATACTCTGCTAAACAATAATAATTTTGTGGGAAGATGCCCTCCATTTGTAGGTGTGCCTCTTTCCCTAACCAATGTAATGACTACCATGGCAACTCATATTTGAAACCCCACAAATGCAAAGCTTTGTGTAAACTTCAGCATGTTACTTCACTTCCTCAGCATTTTTCTCTTGGCTTATCTGTAAAATAAGAGTTAAAAACTAGATTATTGATTTATAACTTACTCTGATGACTTGCTTTTTGCTACAATGAGAAGCTGAACAACTCCCATGAGCAATACGAGACAAGAAAAATGAACTGAAAAGGCCATTCACCATCCTCTTATGCAGTGAACAGAGAGTCACTATGCAGGGTGATCATGCAAGAATGACTCGGGGGAGGGGAAAGATTAATTCTAGATTCATAACTCTTTGAACTATAGGTTCCTTTTGACTCCTTCAAGGGACTATGTGACTTTGCCCAGGATGGAAGAGCACAGAGCAGAAAAACCTAATGCATATTCCCTTCCACACATGACATAAAGTTTGAATCTGAGCTTGTGAAGATGTGGAGATGTACTGGATATCACTTGATTATATTTGTTTAGTGAACAAGTAATGTTAAAAATAAACCAACAGATCCCCATTGCCAAACTTTTATCATGCAAGAAATAACTCATTTGAAATATATATTGTGGGGCTATAAGTGGCCCTGAAAACTACCTGATATTTGACAAGAAATCAATCATATTTTTTTCAAAGCTTACCTTGGGAGTACAAAGACGGGAGTCACCTCGAATGTAACTGTTTATTATTGGGTTCTCTACAAAAACTATTTCAATAGGTCCCAATCACAAACCTTTGGAAGATGGATTGATTTTTTGTAATTGATTGCCACAAAACTTGCATGTTTCTTTTAGCTTAAGGAGTACTGAATACTTTTCTGTTCTTATAAACAACCATGAAACTTATGCCAACCTAAAATGCAGTTTCTATTTTCTACAGTAATTCAAATGACATAAACCTGATATTCAACTGTATAGGACAGAATAAACACACAGAAAAAGATTTGGGTCCTTCTTTCTAAACTGGTTTTTGGGTTAAAGAAAACATCTGCAAGAAATTTCATATTCATATTTGATTTTTGTACTTTTTCCTATTTGTACTATAAAAGATTTGATAGAAGATATGTAAAATGTTTATATACTTTTGAGAAATTAATCATGCTCTTAGTGATGATGCCATTCCATCCCCAGTGACAAAGTGAAACCATATAGTTAGTTCTTTGTCTTCCTGCTTGAATAACTGCATTGCTACTGCTGTTCAGCCTTCTGTAAGGAGTCAGGCTTAAGGAAAATGCATATACAGAAACTTGTTTGCAATTAATCTGCCTGACATCCATGCAAAATGTAATTAAATGGTTTGAATTGTACAGGTGCTAAAAAGAAGCATAATGCAAAATAAGCAAGTCATAATGTCAGAAAACTGGGTTTGGTATTAACATGATATGATTTTAATTATGACATTACAGAGTTATAATGCTAGGCTCATGTCGAAGGAGAAAAGGCTATAAAAGTAGGTTGCCAAAAAATCTTCATAAGAGAGGTGTTTTAGCATTATTTTTAGAGGAAATTTACTGTTTAATTATAAAGGTAATATAACTACAACCAGGAAAACATGTAAAGGGGTGGGAAGAAAAAATAATTGCCTATTATTCCAGTATCAAGCCACCATTGTTATCACCATGTTAGAATTCCCTCCAAAATTTCTTCATATGCTGTAATTAACTATTTTGTTTACAGTTCGAAAGTGTGCATACCACAGTTTGCACCTAGTCTTTTCACATTATGGTATGGGATATTTTTAATAGGGTTTTATATGTTAAAAGATGCCCAGTTGGTATCTTAGTACAATTACTTGGTAACAGAAAGTAGTCAGCGTGGTATAAGCCTCCATAGAGGTCCAGAAGGTAATTCCATTTCGCTATGAGGTGTGGAGCAGCTAGGTCATTTTCATCCCCTAGAACTATTTCATGAGAAATGCTTCACTCTATGCTGAATACTAAACACAAGACAATGTCTCCATCAATTAAGGGTTGGAAAAAGGCCAGACCTAAATCACTGGGGGTAGAAATTTTGCATCTCTGCTTCAACAAGGATGGTTAGATAAGGATGAGCAGATGATACAGGACACCTTAATTGCTGCCCATGAAGGCCAAAGGAGGTCATTTGAATCCACAGAGATGAAAGCATTTCTTTCAAGGACACCTGAAGGCATGTTATGAAACCCAGAGCTGCAATAAAATTAAAATTACTCAGAAAACTAGCTGTGGTGCAGGAGCCATCGATTGTATCTTGATCTAACAACACATAGGAGGGATGCAAACTCTCAGAGCAATTGTGTTCCTTGAAAAGAAAAGTGGATGCAATCAATATTATGTCACATGAATAGCTATACATTAGGCTTAGTGAGAAAACTGATAATGTAGTATAAACTTCAATCAAGTATTTTTTTTAGGAAAGAGGGTCAATGCCCACCATGAAAAGTTTCTTGAGGACTGAAGCACTCCAAAAGTTCCAAAGTGCCCCAGTCATTATCCAGAAGCCGCAAGAAATTAAAGATTAAGGAGCTATTGGGATTTCACTGCTAAAAATGCCAGAGTCCCATGATTCAAGGTCACAGGAAAAGGGACAGAATCTCAACAGAGTAGATGGAGAATTCACATCATAATTTAAATGTTATAAGCACTTTGACCCATAATTGCACTTTTTGAGTCTCTTCTTCCCTTTCCCATGTGGCTTCCCTACAAGATTTCACTCTATCTTGGTTTTCATATGATAAACTGGAGTTTGTCATATACTTTTGCTATGGTTCATAGTTAATTTAACCGAAGTAGGATGTGCGCATCTTCTTGAATTTGTGGCTTGATATCATTATCACATCTGGGATATTCTCCAACAGTATTTGTGCAACAATTACCTCTTTCATCATTGACCCTTACATTTTGTTTGTTTCTTAGGCACTTTTGTAGGGTTTTTTTTTGGGGGGGGGTCTGTGTGATTGTGGTAGAAACTTTCTCCTAAACTATCATTTCATTTGTCTATTCTTTTATTCTTTATTTTCCTAATTTGATATTAAATTGCTATTAGTGTGCTCATAATTCTTTTGTGTGTTTTCCACTTGGTTGGTTTGTATTTATTGGGGGTAGTTGTCTTTTTGTTGTTGTTGTTGTGTGTGTGGGTTGCTTTGCTTTAGATTCCAAGTGTATATTAAAATGCCTATTCTCTTCTCTGTTTTCTGGAATTTTATCAAGAATATGTTTGCATTTATCCTGAAGTCTCTAGTAACCAATATTTGATTCAGCTGTGGATGTATTCCAGTTGTTCATTTTGTTCAAGAGGTCCTGAATTTTCCCATGCTTTTAATTGTTAATCTCATAATCAGTTTTGAGAGGTCTGCTATCTCTGGTTAATGTTATCTTCTAACTGAAGATGACAGGAAGAGTACCAGATTATCTTTACCCTTCTGTGAGTGTATTTTGGTTTATACAGATATTGTAACGTCTTTATGTGTCCTTAATATTTTGAGGTGGCCTTTCTGGGAACTTCAGAATTGGAAGCAGTCCCTGAGCTCCAATCTCTCCTTAGCCATTAGAAATTTGTTCAAGTTTTTCTGGTCCTTTTCCTCCCATTGTTAATTTCTGTTCTTTCTCTCACTTAAGAATTAAATATTCCATCAGTATCCTGATGAGAACTAGTAGGAGATTTGAAAGACTTTCCTTTTTTCTGCATTTATTTATTGTTTTTGATTTTACATCCTTCCCCTCCTCTCCCCCCAGTTCTTCTTTGACCTCTTGATGTTTCCTCTTCTTTACCCTATTGCCACTTAATTTGCACCTCCTCTGTCCATCCCAGGCTCTATCAGTCAACTCTTTGTTTTTCCATAAGCTCTATTCCCTTATCAACCACTATATTCCAAACATCATTAATGGAGTTTATACAATTCTCATACAATGTTCTCGTATCCTATAGCTCTAGCAGTTCCTCCTGCAGTAACTACTTTGATTTTATTTCAGGGTCCTCCAAAATAACTCATAGTACATTTTTGCTCACTTATAAAAACTGCAATGGTGAGACAGCTCATTCAGTAATATCACATCATAATAATGGGAAGTGGGACTCTAGTTCTAGTAAATAGACAAAAGAAAACAATTAGGACTGTGGCAAAGAGTTAGATACATGCATATTATATGAAAGCAATGATTCTATCAGTGTGAACTTAGAAGGAACCCATAGAACTGCCAATATTACATTATTTAAATAAATTTTGATTTCTTTGTCATGAATTGGTAATGCTCCCAGCATTAAACACCCAGATGAGACCATGAATTCTCAGTGTTATCAAGCTTAGAGTCTATATGTTTTCCTCTATCAAAATTTGTCTCATATGTATACACATAAAAGGTCAAGAGTTGGATTGGAATTGGCCATAATTATACCCAGTAGCCCAACACGTGCCTATTTGTTTTTATCTTAAGAGATACAGAATAACAATAGATGTATGGATGATGGGGGGCTCTCAGAACTCAGATTCAGGGGACTGCATTATTAGAGATAGTTTAACGATTCAGAACTTCACACACAGGACACAACTGCTGACATCCCATGGGAGAGGTGTTATTTCTGTTTCCCCGGATAACACCAATATGTGACTCTGGATGTCACTACTGGAAACAGTATCACTGCTGCTTTAGAAAACTTAGAGCTGCTTTGATTACTGCGGAAACTCTTTCCTAGGAGATTCTGTAATTGTCCCTTAATCTCCGTGACTCATTTCTGAAACAGGAGAATCTTTCTAAAACCAACTATTTGCAGGTAATTTATGAAATGGGAGAGCCAACCTCATTTCCATGGGTATCAACAATCCTCGTGTGACTCAGGGTTATGTGCACATAAATTATTTAGCATTTGGTCCAATGAGCCACCTGAGACCGGTACTCTAAAGATGCTCACTCCCAGCATTCTCCTTCTCTGTCTGTGCGCTTAAAGGACTGCTTCCTGCAGTTTTCACTGTCTGTTCATGATTCCATATTTGTAGCGCCTGCGCTATGGGACGGTACGCAAGCCGGAAACTAGGCTGGTGATTTACACGTACAAAGATATGCAGACAGAGACACGGGGACACAGGTCATCCTTGATACAAGAATGCCAACTTTATTATGCTCCAGAGAAGCTTATATAGGGATCCTTAACTGATAGCCATGCCCCAGCTCCTGGGATTTCCAGCTGTAAAACCCACGAGAATTCACTCCCCTGCCATCAGGAACTCATGAGGGTCTTGTGCTCAGAGTAGCTGCAGCCACAGGAAAACAAGCTGTTTATTCCTTTACTCCAGCAGGCAAAGGGTCTGAGGCAGGCAAAGAAAGTCAAGGGGCCAGGGGTCTGCAGCCCCCAACACACATTTAACTCAGTCTTCTCAACTCCTGCAGTTCCAGGTCAACCTGCATGCAAGCAGGGAACCATCAGGTGCTCCAGTTAGTCCAGGCTTATGGTATTTGATTTGGTGAATGCATCTACTCTTTTCTGCAATATTTAGCCCTGGCCATTGTCTGTTGGAAAACATACTTTCCTTTATGGTAGACATAAAGTTACCATCCCTTTTCACATATTTTGGATATTTTACTTGTTTATTGCTACATAATTCAAAATTGTAACATAGCCTGAAGCATACAGAATATTTTATATACCTTAATGAAATTTTGCTAGATTTCGTTTTGTGAATAAATCTAGTAATCTTTCAGTTTACCAAGCCTTGATTATTTTTGTTTCTAATTCAAGTGCTGTCATGTGACTTCTGAGAAGAAAATGACAGGGGCATCTCTGTAACTTTTCAACTAGTAAATTAGTTAATAAATAAATGTGTATTTAGTTGACAGGCATAACAATACTAAATTACTCTCTGGAGCTTATGTCCAAGGAGAAATTCACTTATTCCTTTAATTGAAAATTCATATTAATTTATCATTGAATGATAGATCTTTTTCCTTATATCCATCACTTAGAGAAAAAGGAAACTGCTCTCTTAATATTCTGGTTAGTGAGTGCCACCAAATAGGGAAATTGCAGAAATAAATCAACCACAAATTTTCTATACATAGTACACATGAGGACTTCAAAGGTTCTGCATTGTTGGTTTCTTTCTTTCCTCTTTCTGACTACACAACCACAGATTGTCAGACTAAACTCTCCTGCAGTAATCCCAACACTGTGCACTCGGTATCTGCTCTCTAGTCTAGTGAGAGCCAAGAAGAGGCACGCCATCAACCAACCAAAAGAAACCAGATACATTTTAAAAACCGTACTTGCTCAGAATTCAGATGAAATCGTATTTATGAAATAATGGCTCACGAATAAATACTGTGCAGCAAATAACTTGTCTCTTTAACAAAATGTCTGCTTGAAATCTCTGCAGAAATTGTAGTTTAGCCACCAGACTCAGTAGCAAATATATTTGAAGACAGTGTTGATTGTGCCTCCTGAAAGAAACTGACAAGAAAGAGGAACAAATTTCTTAACATTTTTTTGATACAGGGGTTCTCAGTGTATCTTTGGCTGTCCTGGAACTCACTCCGTAGACCAACCAGGCTGGCCTCAAAATCACAAAGATTCACCTGCCTCTGCCTCACTTGTGCTGGGAATAAAGGCGTGTACCATTTTTATGTACATTTTTATGTATATGGGTGCTGGGTTCCCTGGAACTGGAGTTACAGACAGTCATCATCTGTCATGCGGTTGCTGGGAATTGAACCCATGTCCTCTGGAAGAGCAGCCAGTACTATTAACCCCTGAGCCATCTCTCCACCCCCTACAATAAGGAAATGTGACTTAGAACTCTGAGACTTATAAATTCTATATCCCTTATATTGCAATTGTCAGATTATTTAATTACAGTGTAGATGAGGAAATTAAAACAGTCCCCTCCCCCAACTAGAGGCACTGCTAAGTGGTAATTAGCCCATGAAGGCTTCAGTGTCACCAGTGGGGAAAATGGGGCACTCAGAGAGAATGTCATTGAAGCATACTGTCCTGAACCTTTGTTGTCTTTCTTTCCTTCCTGGTTGCCCTAAAGTAAGCAGCCTTCCTTCACCATGTCCTCTGCCATGTGGGTCTGCCCCACTACAGCCAAAAATCAACAAAGGCAGATGAGAATGGCCCAAACCTCTGAAACCAGGATCCAAAAATCATCTTTCAAGTTGTTTCTCTCAAGTGCTTCTGTCAAGGTTGTGAAAACTTGGGTAACACACTCTTTTTGGTTAAAAGTTATAGTTGTAAATTGGATATTCTTGGGTGATCTTTTACAGATTACTTTTATTGTGTGAGTGTTGATTAAAGACACCTACATAAAGGAAAATGAGACTATTGATTCATGAATATTTACATATAAATAATATGTAAAAAGATCAAGAAACAGAACATAGTCTGCCTCCTGCAAGTCCATATATTATCCATTTTAGATGGTCAGAAAGGGCCAGTCTTCCTTGTCTAATGTTTGCAGAAATGGAACTTCTTACAATGTACCTTGTCATACTTGCCTTCTTTCTCTAGAATTATATTTGAGAATACTCACATTATTGTCTACAGTTTGTTCAGTCTCTTCAAATATAGTGTTTAAAATAAATATGCCATAAGTTACCTTTCTAAATGATTATTATAGATACTGACTTGTCTTTCATATTTAACACTAAAAATATAACTATGAACATTTATTTTAATAAAGTATTTTAAGCATTATACACATAGCATACACATGTACTTTCAATATCTCTAGATATGTATAGTCTCTTGCCTTAAGTGGGATTTCAGTTACTGTGAAAAGACACCATGACCATGGCAACTCTTATAAATGAAAACATTCAATTTGGGTTGGCTTACAATTTCAGTGGTTTAGTCCATTATCATCATTGTGGGTCATGGTGCTGAAGAAAGAGCTCAGAGTTCTACATCTTGATGGACAGGCAGGAGAAAGTGAACTGTCACACTAGGCATGTCTTGAGAATTTTTGAGACCTCAAAGCCTGTCTTCTTAGTGACACAGCCTAAGGCCATACCTATTACAACAAGGCCACACCTTCTAATATGCCACTCCCCATATGTCAAACATTTTAAGCCCCTGAGTCTATGACTCCATATCTATTCAAACCACCACATCCCTCTAATTTGATTTAGAGTGTGAGAATACTCAAAGCTGTACTCCTATATCTCAAGCCATGAAGCTTTTCAAGTTGCCTTATGTACCCTTGTAGATCTAAAACCCCATTTTTTTCATATTATCATTTGGCATTTAAAAACACCACTTCACATCCTTACACAGACACTTCCAGAATCAGGAACTATCCACAGGGATAAAACCCTTATACTCATCTCTTTTCTATCATCTGTGCATGAGTCTATCTTCTTTGATCTCAAAGTGGAGTTTTAATTAACTGTTCAGCTTTCTAAGCCCTCAAGAAGAGCATTTGTTTCATCCTCATGGATTTTTCTAGGCTTTCTTTAGTTAAAAGATTATCTTTAACTTCTTAGGCTATAATTACTAGAAACAAAATCTATCCTAAAGCACTTAAGATATTTTTACAAACAGGGCAAGTTTTTACCTGAAAATAATTTTGTTGTTACACTTTCCATGCATTAGCACATATTTCAACACTATTAGCTTCTAATTCCTGTCTGAAGGATCCTTGTTTTAACATGTGCCCACTACCAACCTCTTTCTTAAGCTGCACAAAAATTTAGGTTTTCTATGGAGAGACGTAGCAAGCAGAGAAAACACAAAAATCTGGTCCTAAAAATGAAAATCATTAATTCCTTGTGTAGATGATACCAGATATATATTAAAATTGTTGGAGGTTGTGGAATCTAACACATTCATCATTCATATTAATACTACATGGTTATAGAATAAGAATCATGAATATGCATGTGTTTCAGGCTTGATTGAGAGAGAGAAAAGAAAGAGTATTTTGTGTTGTATTTTGAGTATTTTGTATCAGGAGTATTTTATAGAAGAGTTCTATATCTATTTCTGTATACAATCAGAATTCTGCTCCTGCATTTTATCTCAAAGCATTCCCTTTTTTCTCAAGTTAGGAAATTATGATTAAAGATAGCATACTTTCCCAGAAGAGTTAGAACTAGCCTTAAAGCTTGTCAGTAGAGGATGTAAAAGGACTCAGAAACAAGAATAGCAAAGACCAGTCCCGAGAAACCCTGCTGGGTAACTGATAGGGGGAGATGAGGTCATGGTGAGATCTCAGTCATACATATTGATTTTATTGACATAATAGGAAGCTTACATCTGCTATATTATCCTGAGCTGACAGAGTGGGTGAGAAGACATATTAACTCTGATGCAGATAGACAACTATCTGGAAAAAGACCAGTGGTCATCTCCAGTGAAAGGAGGCAATCCTGTCTGATTTTGTCCCAAGTTGAGAGGCCCATTATGGCTAATGTATAAAAAAAAAAGTCAGAAGAAAGAAAGATAGGGGAAAGAAAAAATATATTTCAGTTTAAAAGCTTCATGACTATTTAATCACCTGAGCTAATATTACTTTTGAAAGGACCGAGAAAGACAGAGAGAGAGAGAGATAGAAAATCCATGTACTATAGACTATTATTGTGGTAATGCATTCAGCCAAGTTAAATGGTTTTGCTTACATTTAATGTTACTTATGCCTAACAAAGGAATAGCGCCCACCAAAAAAAAACATGTATTATCACACCATAGATATACTATGGATTTCTCTGGTCATAACCATACATTGATAAATTATACAATGAAAGTAATATTTTAGAACGTATTTTCCATTTTCAGATTTTGAGGCAAGGCATACTTAAAAGTTTTATGGTGGCTCTATGCCTACTCAAAAGTCCAGTAACCTCCTTCTTTTCCATTCCATTTCCAACCCCTAGCTCTGCCAACATACAGACATATAACTCTACCTCAACATTCGACCATTATGAATTCTAGAAATTATATGGCTTCCTACATAACTCAGTAAGAATATAAAAGACTCCTAACATTCCAGGAGATCTTTAAACTCTGCCATCTGCACATCCGGTCTATAGGAAACCTCTGTATTTTTTAATAAGCAAGGCAGATATGTGTGTATGCATGCACATGCACCTGGGACACTTGACAGAAAGGGCCTCGGCAAATTGGCTGCAAATAACTAGGTCTTGTCAAAACTTTGCTTTAACATGGGCATATTTAAAGAGAAAAGCTACCTACTCCTACATGTTTTCCAAGCATGGACCTATGTTAAGAAATAGACTGGGATTGGTATGTAAAAATTAAAGTAATTAATTAATGAATTAATTAAAAAGAAACACTACTGAATAACGTTGTTCATCTTCCTAAAGTTCAAACTGGCATTAAAGATGTGTAATAAAAAGTAAATTTATCCATACAAAGAATTTTAGATGCATTAATTTAAATTATTTAAATGCATGAGTAAAAAGAACTTTGTTTCCAGACATTGTCCAACTATTATATAAAAACTTTCTATAATCATCTATGAAATAAATTTATCTTGGAAAGTAGAAACAAGTATGATAATCTTTCTAGATGATGTTATGATGTGTTGTTATAAGCACAATTAAATTATAAAATCTCATTCCTTTTTCCACTTGGCTGTTAGGAAGCTCAGAGAATAACTTATTGATGAATCTGCACTAACTAGAATTAACTTCATTGGAGATGAACAACAAAACCAGGACCCTGCTAAGTTCAGGAGCAATAGACCCTCGGTGCAGGCTAGGCAAGGCTTCAGGGCAGTTCTGTTACTGATAAAGAGCTGTAGAAGAGAACAAGGCTGGGAAGGACAGTTTTCACAAGAGCCACTTGTTGGTTCCCAGCTGCCTGGCTAGCTTAGACACCAAATAATCACACAGAAACTGTATTATTTGCAATACTGTTTGGCCAATAGCTTAAGCCTATTTCTGGCTAATTCATATCCTAAACTAACCCATCTCTATTAATCTGTGTATTGCCATGTGTCAGTGGCTTACTGGGTAATGTTCCCAGCATCTGTCTCAGGCATAGACTCCATGGCTTCTCCCTGACTCTGCCCTTCTTTCTCCCAGCATACAGCCTAGCTTTTCCCACCTAGTTCTGTTCTTCCCTGCCATAGGCTCAAAGCAGTTTCTTTATTCATTAACCAAGAAAAGCAACACATAGACAGAAGGACCTCCCACACCACTCCTGAAGGCACCTCTAAAGAAATGTAAAACACGACACTTTCGAAGCTGGGTTTTTTCATATTGTGTATAAGAGATTTGCATCTTAGTTTTTTTTTTCTTAAAGTTTGAGGAGGAGGGAAATGTATTTGTGGAGGAGTTAGTGGCCCTAGAGGAAATATAAAATTGCCTGAAGGATGGACGGAAATGCAAGATGACTTTTCCTGTCTAGGGTACTTGGCTTTGAGACAGAGGGTAAAACCTTGCATTGTTTTCTGATTTTATTTTAAAAATAATATTCCCCAAAAACTGGGGTTGTATGTTTTAATTTAAGAAAATAGGATGCTGTAGTGTCAACAACAAATTAATCCAGCCCACTTGGAGAACAGTTTACTTAACATGAATATATTCTAAAATGGGCATGAAAACAAAGAAGATCCCCACATAACTGCAGTAATCGACACAAGTTGTCTTAGTGGGACAGCCTTTGTCACCACACTCCAGAATTGTGTACCTGGAGTTTGAGACCAACTTGGGGGTGTGTAGCAAATTCCAGGTCAGCTTGACCTTTATAGTGAGACCCTGTCTTAAAAACAACAATAATTAAAAATTGACATGAGGACCACACACTGGAAAACCTGAAAGGGGGTTACTATGACCTCTAACTGTCTGTTTTCCCTACCTGTAGCACCAAGAAGAGGTAAAGAAATGCAAAGAGTTCTTTACTGGATGTTCACAGTGCCAGCCCCTTTTTGTGCATTTAAGATAGGTTTTTTTTCCATTCAAAAATTTCCACTTCCTCCCTTCCTCCCATTCCCCTCCCACTCCCCCACTTGCCCTCCTCTCTCCCCCTCCCACCTTAAAAGAGGGCAGGGTACCCTGCCCTGTGAGAAGTCCAAGGCCCTCCCCGCTCCATCCAGGCCTAGGAAGGTATGCATCCAAATAGACTAGGGTCCCAAAAAGGCAGTACATGCAGTAGAAACAAGACCCAGTGCCATTATCAATGGCTTCTCAGTGAGCCCCCATTGTGAGCCACATTCAGAGTCTGGTTTGATCACATGCTCGTTCAGTCCCAGTCCAGCTGGGTTGTTGAGCTCCCATTAGATCAGGCACACTGTCTCATTGGGTGGATCAACCCCGTGCGGTCCTGACTTCCTTGTTCATCTTCTCCCTCCTTCTGCTCTTCAACTGGACCTTGGGAGCTCAGTCCAGAGTTCTGATGTGGGTCTCTGTCTCTATCCCCATCCATCGCTGGATGAAGATTCTTTTTTTTCATATTCTTTTATTTTTCATTTAAACTTACACTTCCTCCCCTTCTCGCAGTCCCCTCCCACTCCCCCATTACCCCTCCTCCCTCCCCCTGCTTCCTTAAGAGGGGGCAGGGTACCCTGCCCTGTGGGAAGCCCAAGGCCCTCCCCCCTCCATCCAAGCCTAGGAAGGCATGCATCCATATAGAGTAGGTTCCCAAAAAGCCAATACATGCAGAATAGATAGGTCCCAGTGCCATTATCACTGGCTTATCAGTCAGCCCCCATTGGCAGCCACATTCAGAGATTCTTGTTTGATCATATGCTCATTCAGTCCTGGTCCAGCTGGATTTGGTGAGCTCCCATTAGATCAGGTACACTGTCTCAGTTGGTGGACCAGCCCCTTGCGGTCCTGACTTCCTTGCTCATCTTCTCCCACCTTCTGCTCTTCGACTGGACCTTGGGAGCTCAGTACATTGCTCTGATGTAAATGTGGATCTCTGTCTCTATCTCCATCCATCGGACGAAATTTCTATGGTGATGATCAAGATATTCATCAATGTGACTATGGGAGAAGGCCAGTTCAGGCACCCTCTCCTCTGCTGCCTAAGGACCTAGCTGGGGACATCCTCATAGACACCTGGGATCCCCTCTAGAACCAAGTCTCTTGCCAATCCCAAAATGATTCCCTTAATGTAGATATCTTATTCTCTTCTACAATATCCACCCTTCCTCCATCTCCACCCTCCCACTCCCCCAAGCTCTCCCCAGTCCTTCCCTTCTCCCTTCTCCCTGCCCTTCTCCCCCTCGCCCTTGCTATTTGGCTTCTCTAGGCTTGTGAGCTATAAGCTTAATGTCCTTTGTTTATGGCTAGGGTCCACTAATGAGTGAGTACATACCATAATCATCTTTTTGGGTTTGGGTTATCTCACTAAGGATAGTGTTTTCTATTTCCATCCATTTGCATGCAAAATTCAAGATGTCATTGGTTTTTACCGCTGAGTAGTATTCTAATGTGTATATATTCCACACTTTCTTTATCCATTTTATTCTTTATCCATCTTATTCTCTTCTACAATATCCACCCTTCCTCCATCTCCACCTTCCCACTCCCCCAAGCTCTCCCCAACCCTTCTCTCTTCTCTTTCCCCCTTCCCCTTCCCCCAATACCACCCCCACCACCACCACCTCCATGCTCCCAACTTTTCCCCGGCGATCTTGTCTGCTTCCAGTTTCCATGAGGATCTATATATGTTTTTCTTTGGGTTCACCTTGTTATTTGGCTTCTCTAGGCTTGTGAACTACAGGCTCACTGTCCTTTGTTTATGGCTAGAGACCACTAATAAGTGAGTACATACCATATTCATCTTTTTGGGTCTGGGTTATCTCACTCAGAATAGTGTTTTCTATTTCCATCCATTTGCATGCAAAATTCAAGATGTCATTGTTTTTTACCGCTGAGTGGTACTCTATTGTGTGTTTTAATGGAGTGATTCATTATTTTATTTAAAAAATGAGTGTACAATTTAAGGATTTAATTAAAAATTGAAAGGATTTCCTCAAATATGTTCTAAGGGTAGTAAGAAATAAAATCCTAAATATAAATGTTGATACTGGAGATATAAAGATGGTTCAAAGGTTGACATGTGTACTTCTTTATCAGGGGACCAGAATTTGATGCCTACTACCCACATAAGGGGTGCTTACAACCACCTGTAACTCTAGCTTCATGTGATCCTAGACCATTATTTGGTCTTAACCTGCAACTACAGTCACATGTACATACCTCAACGCAGACATACATAATTAAGAACAAAAGCAAATCTCCAAAACATAAAAGGTATAATGAAAGAGAAACTTAATGATATTTCCATTAAGAAATATGCATGTGTGTGACAGTTGTGTAGTGCAGCACACAACGCCTGTCTGTGCTCTATGCGCTACCATACAGTTCGCAAGCTTCGGGCAAGGGGCTGGAGGTTGAAACACACAAAGACACACAGAGACAGCACAGACAGACAGACAGGACAGACAGAGACACGGACCTCTAGTCACTGGTAAGAAGCCCTTTATTCAATAACACCATGGAGGCTTATATACTCAACAGTCAGGTGGGCCAACAGGTGAAAACCTTATCCTCTGATCCTCAAGGCAACACGTGCTCGTGAAGCTGAGCTGGTAAACAATTTTGACACCGCTTTCAGTAACTCAAATCAGAAGGAAAGTAAAGATCTCTAGCAGGGAAGAGCAGCTGGAGGCCAGGACTCCAACCGATCCCAACAGTGTAGCTTGGTCTATTTGTAAGGTTCCTGGCAGTGAGATCAGGACCTGTCCCTGGTCCTTAGCTTGCTTTTGGGAACATGTTCCCCATGCTGGATTACCTCTCTCAGCCTTGGTGCAGGGGAAGAAGCTTGGTCCTACCTAAACTTGATGTGCCTTGACTTGTTCAAGCCTTTGGGAGACCTGCCCTTTCTGAATGGAGAGGGAGGAGGAGTGGATGGGGAGTGGAGAAGATGGGAATCAGGGTAGAGAGCAGAACTAGAAGAGGGAGGGGAAACAGTGGTCAGTATATACAATAAATAAAAAAGTTAATTAAATAATATAAAATTTAAAAAATAATAATGCTATTCAAAATAATAACTATCATAATCATGATAGAAAGAATAAAGAAATTTGTCAATAGATTACTGACAAGGAAATATTAAATGTATATTCTTTATCTTAGTCAAAATAATTACGTGGCTAATAATCACTTCATCTCAGTTTTTCCGGGGCATTCTGAAGCTAAGAAATATTAAATGGCTTTTTCAGTAACTCCAGGGTCACAAGTGTTCAAATTCAGATGGAGAAACAGAACTCTTTCACTGCACATCATTTCCTTCCCGAGGCACTGTGCCATTCCTGTGGCAAAGGAGACCACTTCACTCCAGTTCTCACCCATCTGCTAATCATTCTGACACCAGCTAAGCACTCCACAATACTGAAGCCGAGAAGCATTCTGAGAATGCCACAGGACTCTGAAACCCTTTGGATCTGATAGAAAGATTTGTTCAACTTTCAATTTGTTAAAGCTTCATTCTTTTTTACCAATGCAAAGCAATGTCATTGAAGTTTCTTCTTCCCAGGACTTCAGCCTTTGACTGATGAATATACAGTTTATCTTGATCTAACTTATAGTCACGATGAAAACACTGGATCCATTCTGCTATGTGTAGTAAGAGGGGAACAGGCAGGCTGCGTTCCTGGCACCCTGCTCCCAGCCGCCCAGCGCAGAGCACCTTGTTCTGTTCCGCCTGCCTAGCTTAACTCCCAAAATAATTACGCAGAAACTGTATCCATTGAAATACTGCCTGGCCCATTATCTCCAGCCCCTTATTGGCTAACTCCCACATATTATTTTAACCCATCTCCATTAATGTGTATCACCACTTGACTGTGGTTTACAGGCATGAGTCTAACCAGCGTCAGTCTCCAGCAGGAGAAACATGGCAGCTGCCACACTTCCCTTCTTCCCAGCATTCTGTTCTGTCTACTCCACCCACCTAAGGGCTGCCCTTTCAAAAGGCCAAGGCAGTCTCTTTATTCAACCAATGAAAGCAACACACAAACAGAAGGACCTCCTACACCAGCTATGTGTTTATATATACTTCAGTGTACATATGCACCAGGCAGCAGTCTGCAGAGCTGACTCTGTCCTCCCTCATCACAGTCCACCTAAAATACCTTCGGCAGCTATCAGGTACCAAAGAGCAAGGTACAACTTCTTTCCAGGACATTTGGAATTTTCAACATTATTTTTATACCTAGCTATTCTAATACTCACTCCTTACGGGCTTTTCATGTGTGTGCTATGACATCAGAGTTTAAAATATTTTGCAGTTTCTCATGCTTCCCTTTATTTTTTGAGTCTGAAACTAGATTTCAACTTCCAGCTATATGAGCAGATCTTTCTAGGCTTTATCTGCTGGCAAGTGCAAATATGGATATAACTATGAATATAGGTAGACAAACAGATAACCACATTATTAGGAATAATATCCACCTCTCCTAACTAGAAGACTTTAAGGTCTCCTCGTGGTCTTCTCTCATTCTGCATGAGAAGTCTCAGGTGATTCAAATTTGAACTCACTGGTTGTCATCATGGTTGTGACATAGCACAGGATATATCATTTTTTCAACACTCCTTCTGGACTCCCCCAAAGCTGAAAATGTTCTATGTGGCAGAACATCACTGTCATACTCCAGATTCTCAGGGATTCACATGGAAAGCATCTTCCTGTCCCTGTCACACTTTTCCACATATGCACACATACATGACTCATGAACAAGTATCCCTCCTCAAAACTCCAACTTCCGTTCCTGCCTGCAGCACCTATCTTCTATCCTTTGGTAGTATGCCTAGAATGTATTTATAATGTAACAGATATTTCTGATTTTTCTTTGTATAATACAAAATATAATACTTTCTTTAATTGATTGTACATGCTTAGTATTCAGCCTTTACATCCTTTAACTCTGCTTTGTTTATGTGTCAAGAAAATTATTTCATTTTTCTTACAAAATGTAAAAATACTTGTTCTCTGATAGGTATTCTCAAACCAGAAAGACTTGTTTGTATTGAGAACACATCATAGAAAAATATATAGTCATTAGGATATATCAGACTCTTAGGAAGTAATGTTGTCACTTGTTGAACTTTCTAAAACTCCATGAGCATTTCAGAAAAGAAGCCTCTGACATTGATTTTCAATTGTTTTCCCAGGTCCACTTGCCTTTGAATTTACCTAGAATTATGAGATACCTTCAATAGACTCCCACTGGCCCATTCAAACACAGGTCCTCAAATGCTTCATCAGAAGCCTTTTTAATCCATCCTAATGATACAAGTTTAAACTGTGGCTCTAAGCAGAGGCAAGCCACAGCTGGGACCCTTATTTCAGTATTTTACAAGCATATGATTTCTTTCTTTATTTTATAGCCTTCAGAAGAAAGGGACAGATTTTGATCAGTACTTTAACTCCTAAGATGTTGTATATAATATACACTTGAAAAATGATTATTGAATTTCTTAATATGGCCATATCCATTCACTAAAGCCTGTTTGTTTGAGTTAAACGGTATTAGATATATTTCATATGTAACCTAGAATTACATAGGAAGGAACACAAACTCATAAATATTTCCAAAAACACAAAACTGATTTCTTTATAAGAAATAAATAGATTTTCCACTCCTTATTCAGATGCATGGTTGTATAGGCATTGCCCTTAAAGTTCCTGCTGGACGCCATTAGATCCCCTTACAGGGCCATCTGATGGAAAAACTATTGTGTTACTGTAAGTTATGTGATATTGGACAAAGAGTGATCAAAGCATCAACCCCCTGGAGCTGCTCCTGAACCACTGTTGCTAGAGGGATTCAATGGAAATTTAACCACTGCTGCTAGAGGGATTCAATGGAAATTTAACCACTGCTGCTAGAGGGATTCAATGGAAATTTAACAGTGGCTATGTTTTGCACAATAAGGGGATTTATTTGGGGTGGGAACTTTTCAATGTAGATGTGAAATAATATTCCCTTCAGAAATAATAAACCAGCGTAGCCAGGAAATGAAATTAAGATGCAGACTTCTTAGGCAAACTGAAATCCAAGCATCGCTGTTTGATGCAACTTCCCACAGGATGCACTGGAATAGAGCAAAGCTTGCAGTAGAACTCAAAACAGTCTTTATGTTTAGAGATGATTCTTTTAGACTTGGCAAAACAAGAATTAGGCTTAGTAAGAGTTAGTCTGGATCAAAAAGTAGACATCCCAGGAAAAATGTAAGCAAAGACAATGCACATTGTGGTACACGGGGCAATTTTCCCAATTTAGATCAAACACTTGCAACCATTCTGGTCATGTGTCAGCTCGACCCCCATCCCCACTAAAGGGAGTTGGTTTCACAAAGCTAAGTCTGTAAGCCTAGTGGGTTCATACTGAAAATGGCTTGCATTTCTAAAGTTAGCAAAGAGCTGAGCTTTCTTAATGAATGCTTTTTTTGACACTATAGGCTCAGAAGGCAGCCCCACCCACCAATTTTATCATTACATATACATAATGCATTGAATGAGACCATGGGAATGTCTAAAACTGATATTTGTATGTGATCTCTAATCTTTTGAATGAGTGAGGATCATTACTATGTAATTATGATACATTTTAAATGCTGACTCTCAAATTTCTTCACTGTGTTGATGGGAAATCTTCCTTCAGAGACCTAGGTCTGAATAGTGCAGAGTCTATAGAAGAAGCAGCAATGTAGATGTACTCCACAAAGTCAAAGAAGACTTAGGCAAGATAACAGGAATCCTAGTGCTAAGGAAAGAAGATATTTCAAATGGAGACATTTGCTAAATTTTAATCTTGGTTTATTTTTATGATTTTAGTGTTGGTTAAGTCCCCTAAACTTCTGGCAAGATGAGGTCTTGCTTCATTGTACTGGTCAGAATAGGCCATGGTTGTCAGTCTGAAAGCCCCCTCTACACTGGTGTGTGGTTTGTCCACATACTGCTGCAAAAATTGACTTATCTCAGTCAACTTTTTGAGAGCATAATAACTTCTTGCCTGAATGCACCTGGACCACCACAGTGCATGGGGTTAAGTAAGCTTAGATAGTACCTTCCAGAGGAACATGAATGGATGTGTATTGTATAACCCTTCTGAGCCTTTCAGCTGATCTCCTGATGCTTAACTTATACTGGCT
Source organism: Ondatra zibethicus (assembly GCA_004026605.1). Classification (NCBI taxonomy): domain Eukaryota; kingdom Metazoa; phylum Chordata; class Mammalia; order Rodentia; family Cricetidae; genus Ondatra; species Ondatra zibethicus. Next base: position 8,405 of record PVIU01002779.1, on the reverse strand, counting down.
AAAGACTTTCAGATAAAAACTCACTGGTGACACTGCCAAAAGGAAGACCTCTGAAATCATAACTCATTGTTCCAAAATTATGCAATTAGTATTTTTCCCTAATGGGTAAATAAGTATCAAACTGAAAATGGATTGTTCTTGCACACTAAACATTATTTAGTTGAGTATTATACAAAAATATTTTCTCTTCTAACATAGTGCCTGCTCATTTTCTCCTAAAATGCAGAAGCTCTTAGATACAAAATTATCTAGATCTCTCTCTCTGTAAAACTGAAATTTCAGCTTTTAGATATTTCTAAATATGTCTTAAATATTTAATTTGGGGAATATCTGTCCAAAAATTTTACACAAATTAAATTACACATAGCATACCTGAGGAAGAATAGATTCAAATATGATATAACCGAGCTATTACGGATTAGACAATTTATGCACAGAAAAAAATATTCAGACTTCCTCCCATGACTTTTTGAATTATATTTTTGTCTTTTTAAAAAAGATTTATTTACTTTCATTTTGTGTGCATTAGTGTTTTGCCTGTATGTGTGTCTAGATGAGGGTGTCAGAGCCTTTGGAACTAGAGTTACAGACAGGAGTTAGCTGCTATGTGGTTGCTGGGAACTGAACTTGGTTGCTCTGGAAAAGCACCCAATGCCCTTAACTGTTGTGCTATCTCTCCAGCCCCGAGAGATTTATTTTTTTTTAAATCTCAACAGTGTCGTGATGTTACTTCAAGATGTTCCTGACATTTTAACAAGATAATGGCATTTATTTTAAATAATAACTTCTGCTTAGCCTCAACTAACAGCAACTAACAAGACCCGGGTTGTTGACAGAGGTTTATGTCCTGCCCAGTCCCACAGCCACTCAGTCCCAAAGAAACACACAGAGGCCTACATTAATTATAAACTGGTTGACCTATTAGCTCAAGCTTCTTATTGACTCTTACATCTTACACTAACCCATAATTCTTGTCTGTGTTAGCTACGTGGCTTGGTACCTTTTATCAGTGAGGCGTTCTCATCTTGCTTCTTCTGCGTCTGGATGATGACTGTAGACTCAGCCTTTTCTCTTCCCAGAATTCTCCTATCTGGTTGCCCTGCCTATGCTTCCTGCATGGCTATTGGCCAATCAGCATTTATAAAACAATATAAGTGATAAATCGTTACAGTGTACAGCACCAGGTCAGTAACTAAAGAAAGAAATGGAAAAAAAAAAGTTTGAAGAGCACAAATCCGTTTGGTATATTGAAACACCAAGGTTGCTCTAATTTATCCACAGGTGATCTGTTGCTTGTCCCCAGCAAGATACAGTCACAATTGTTTTAGACACAATAACAATAATCTCAACTCTTAAGCATAAAAATTGTACCAAAGTCAAACAAGCACTGAAAGATTAATTAAGGAGTATGCATGAGAAAGACAGAGTAGTATAAAGAGGTAAGGTAGCAGGTTTGTTTTCAAGGGAAAAAAGAGAAGACACGAGATGGATTGCCTGGACAGGCAGCAGAAAGAAGACTATGTGTAGAGGACCAAGATGAAAGGAAGCAGGAAATTACAGAAAAGGGAACAGAAGCTTCAAGATGTACCACTTTCTGAGCTCGCTTAGCTTAAGGTCAGGCTGCCCTGTGTGAAGTAGGAATTCAAGAGCACATCATTCCAGTAAAATTACTTTCTAGCATCTGATGTCCTAAGTAACAGACCTTACCCATAAAAAAAAATAGTAAATAAACTCAATCTTAATAGGCAGAAATTGTGAGTGTATTGAAGATCTTTCAGAGAAATCTTTTCTTGATGTAGGACTGTCTCTAGTGATGGAATATATTTGTTTCCATTTTAGAAATAATAAAGGAGCCCCACTACGTAAACTCTCTACAAGGAATGGCATAACAAATAACTATGGTACAACAAATAACTGTGAGCATAACAAATAACAAAATCAATGAGAATCCTCATTTTGGGAAGAAATACAGATAAAATATAATGACTACTACATTAGTTACTTTCCTAATTGCATGTCATATCACAGAGGTGTACAATTATCAATGCTTGGAGTTCAGAACTCAAAAGCAATATATTTGCAATAAGCAATTAGCAAACATACTAGCAATAGCTAATTAGATAACATAAAAGTATAAATCATACTCCATAGTATCCATAGAACCAACAACACATACATGTAAATTGCAAAAAGATGATGTGGTCTTTATGAGGAAAATGTAATACCTTTTGTTGCTCTGATTGACATTTCAAGGTCTTTGGTTGGAATGATTTATTAAGTTAACAATAAATTCAATTTAATATACAGTTATATTCCAGTTAGTTTTTTTCTTTATGTGAGTTTGTTATTGTATTAATTAATTCTCCTGTTACTTTGAAAAAAATATCTGAGGAGAGCAACTTAAGAAATTTCTTTTTATCTCGAAGTCTAAGGATGCTGTTTATCACAGTAGGAAGTCATGGCAGCAGGGGTTGGAGGAAACTAACAATGCTATGTCCACAGTTAGGGAGTAGAAGATGGTTTGTGTTCAGCCACCTCTTACAAAGGTTGTGTCCGCTGCTGGTGGAGCAGTGCCATTCACAGGTAGGGTGGGTCTTCACCTCTATTAATGTGTTGTACACATTTTCTCACAGCACAACCAGAGTCTTTTCTCTTCAGTGATTCTAGAATCTGTCAAGTTAAGAATCAGCATTAACCACAATGGCCAGTAAAACATAAGATAAGGCTACTTTTTAGGGGAAAAAAATCTGCACCATATCCTTTAAGTTTTCCAGTTTTGTAGAGTACAGGTTTCAAAATATGACCTGATGATTCTCTGGATTTCCTCCATGTCTGTTGTTATGTCCCCCCTTTCATTTCTGATTTTGTTAATTTGGATATTCTCTCTCTGCCTTTTGGTTAGTTTGGATAAAGGTTTGTCTATTTTGCTGATTTTTCTCAAAGAACCAACTCTTTGTCTCATTGATTCTTTGTATTGTTTTCTTTATTTTGTTGATTTCAGCTCTCAATTTGATTATTTCTTGACTTCTAGTTCTCTTGGGTGAGTTTGCTTCTTTTTGTTCTGAAGTTTTCAAATGTTCTGTTAATTCACTAGTGTGCGATTTTTGCAGCTTCTTTATGTAGGCATTTAGTGCTCTGAACTTTCCTCTTAAAACTGCTTTTATTGTGTCCAGTAAATTTTATTGGGTACATTGTGTGGTAATTTTCATTGAATTTTAGGAAATCTTTAATTTCTCTTTTTATTTCTTTCTTGACCCATCGATGATTCAGGTGAGCATTGTTTAATTTCTGGAATTAGTGTTGCTGTTAAATTCTAATTTTAAGCCATGGCTATCCAATAAGATACATGGGGTTATTCCAATTTTTTGTATATGTTGATGTTTGTTTTGTTACCTAGTATATGGTCAGTTTTTGAGAAGGTTCCATGAGGTGCTGAGAAGAACTCATATCCTTTTATGTTTGGATGAAATGTTCTATAGATGTCTATTAAGTCCATTTGACTCATAACATCTGGTAGTTCCCTTATTTCTCTGTTAATTTTTGTCTGACTGACCTGTCCAGTAGTAAGAGTGGAGTGTTGAAGTCTCTCACTATTAGTGTGTGGGGTTTAATGTGTGATTTAAGCTTTAGAAGTGTTTCTTTTACATATGAGGGTGCACTTGTATTTGGGGCATTGAGATTTCTTCTTGATTTCCTGTGACTAATATCAAATGTCCTTCTTTGTCTCTTTTGATTGATTTTAGTTTTAAGTCTTTGGTTAGATATTAGGATAGCTACAACAGCTTGTTTCTTAGGTCCATTTGATTGGAAATTTTTTCCCAACTGTTTACTCTGAGGCAACATCTGTCTTAGATGTTAGATGGTTTCAGCTCAGACTTCTATAAGATTTCCAAAGAACTAATACCAATATTCTTCTAATTGTTCCTCACAATAGAAACAGAAGGAACATTGCCAAACTTTTCTCTATGAGGCTATAATTACCCTGATACCCAAATCACATAAAGACAATACTAAGAAAGAGAATTACAGACCAGTCTCACTCATGACTATTGATGCAAAAACACTCAATAAAATACTGGTAAATCAAATCCAAGAACACATTAGAACCACCATCTACCATGATCAGGTCGACATCATCTCAGAGATTCAGGGATGGTTCAACATATGAAAATCTGTCAACGTAATCCACCATATAAAAACCGAAAAATAAAAACCACATATCATCTCATTAGATGCTGATAAAGCTTGCGACAAAACACAACATCCCTTCATGATAAAGGTCTTGGAGAGAGCAGAGATACAAAGGACATATTTAAACATAATAAAGGCAATGTACAGCAAGCCAACAGCCAACATCAAACTAAATTGCTTACTGAATATTTCTGGGGTCAACAGCTGACAGTATTATTTCTGCGCAGCTCAAATTAAGTATAAAAATAATTACTTTGTGTAAATTTAAAGTGATATCAGTAATATCACTATAAATGGGGAAGCAAATTAAATATAGAAGCCTATTCAAACAGATAGCAACACTGGGAGATACAGTAGTACATCACTCCATTTCACAGTTCAGAAAGTTGAAAGTCAGAGGTAAAAATCTTTTGATAATCAATGTCTATCATTTGACCGGTAGTGATGTCAACTTCTCTTCCATATCCCATTCTCTAGTTATTCAGCTCTCCCCCCGTCGCCATGTGTAAGTGTGAGACATTAATACTAGAGGCACACAGTCTTACTTAAATATATGTCTACTTGTGTATTTGTAAAGTTGGAGACTTTATTTTTTTTATTTCCTAATCAGAAAGTCTGTCTCAGAGGAGAATCTAAGACTTAAACCACCTGTCAGTTTGTAGTGATTCTTGCCTCTGCAACACTTATCCCCCAAATTTCTGATTATCTCCCCTCCCTTGAGTGTATTTTGTTTCAGATGGTGTTGGATACATTTTTCCAAAAGGAATTTACAGTACTTCTCATTTAGTGCCTTCTCTTTCTTGTTTCATGTTAATATTAAAGATGGCACTGTTCCTTGGACAGAAGATTTCAAGCCTCAGAATTATTTTAAGGCCCTTTCTTAATTCTCATTGGTATAGATAATGAACCAATCCAGCCGTATTTTCATGGAGCTGCTTGATGCTTTTTCTTCCTTCTCTTTCTGAAGCACAAATTTGGAGAGAGGTATTCTATTTGCCTGTATTTATGTTCTCAGGAAAATACCCGACTCTTCCTTTGCTGTGGTTGTCATAGTCAATGTGATTATTAAGGTTTATCCACTGATAGTTTCATGTTCCTATCCTGTTGCAAAGATAAGTATAAATTAGCTGGAGTATTTACAGCATTAATGTTTCATTAATTCTTACAAAATATGGAAATTACATACACAAAAATATTTTTCTAGAGGTCTGTAACATATTCCGACATATTTAACTATGTATAGACCAAATATCCCTGAGTTTGTGAGGCTCAGGGACATTAATTTTATATAATATGTGTTTTTCTCACAGTCTTTCTGATGATCTTTCCCCTGCGTTCTGTGGTTAATTATTTCTTTAAAATCATCTCTCCTTAATAATCTAGCCACATCCTGCACTGTTCCAGTGAATTTATTTGTGTGAATTTCAACATTTCCATAGTAAGATGAGAATGAGTCATTCCCTGGCTATATTCCTAAAATCTGCTTCTGGGATTCACACAGTGGGGCTACAGTGTTTGCAATGGATGAAGCTGATCCACTAGGGGATGGGTTCTAGCTCACTCTTCCTTACCAGCCACATTGGTTCATGATCCTCTTGAGAAGGGTGCATGGCCACAAACAAGTTCAGGCCTTCATATCTGAAAACACGGTTAGTAATTAATGTTTCACAAGAGTGAGAAACACTCCAAAATTGTGAACTTTATAAACTGTCAGGAAAGAAGCAACATTGAAAAGTATTTTGTCTAATCTCAGTTCATTTAGGCTTGAAATGCATAAGAGAGGGGAGCACAATGAAGATTTTACTTGGAATCATAAGAGCTATTGAAGCCCTGCGTCCAAGAGAGGCATGACTTCTTATACCTTCCCAATTGTCTTTTATTTTCTTCCTGTCTAAGTGAGGAAACTGTCTCCCCAGGTGCTTCTATTAAAATTCACTTAATGATTAATATATTTGTATTGTCGAATCCTGAGCAATAGAAGATATGGTTGCCTGTAGATTTCATTTAAATTTTTGTTTATGCTACATTAGATATTCATCTAATTTTGTTACAGGAAGCAGAAGTCGGGGAGATGAGTATTATACTGAATGTCAAAACAACTTCCTCTGAACCCTGATCATACAGCCTAGCCTATCTTCTTTCTGTGAAACAATCATGACCATAATCTTTAGCATACATTACAGAGGGCCGTACAGTTCAAATGAAATCGTGGAGAATAGAGAAGGATAGGCACAATTATTGCTTTGATTTTATGCCATAACATCTTCTTCTTATAGTCAGTATTTTCTGAAAAGTTTTCTGCAGATCACAGGTTTTGTATGATAATCAATGAAAGCTATTTTTCTAGAAGGCTTTGTCCCCATTATGTTTGGACAAATTTGAATTGAATTCTGTTAATTAATTTAATTAAATACCTCTGGCTTCAAGTCTTCTGAATGACTCCAATGGGCTACAGTAATTTTCCAGAAGGGCAAACACCTTCTTAACATTTCCTTGAAGTCATTTAACTTCATACCTTCAAGGATTGATAGTATCCAAAACACAGTTTGAATAATTTAACTCTCTGGAGATATAATAAGCCTGGATTCTCACATTAAATCTTAAGTATGCATATTAAGTATGCATAATACATATAGCAAGTATTACTTTCTGTGTGTCAAAGATTTAACTAATGTCTTATACCTTATAACACAAATACAAATATGATATAAAACATGGGGTAATTATTTGAATCTCAGGCCTCATCTTTTTATAAATGAGGAAAGTAAACAGGTAAAATATAGGGTCCTTCTGTATGAGTAACCATGTTGTCAATGAGTGAAAATGTATCCTGGATGAGTTATATTGTGATAAAAATTATCTCGAAGTAAAATCTAGAATATTCAATTCAAAATAACTTGATAAGGAGTGTCAAGAGCTCATATTTTTAAAATATGTTTTAAATGAAAATAAATTATACCACTTTCTCAACTAGCTTTTTTTTAGTGCCTCCAAGCTATTCTTTCTTGGAGCTCTGCTATGTTCCCAGACCCTCATAAGTAAATAGTCTCTCTCTCTTTGATTATTATTGTTTTCTATACATTTATATTTGTATGCACAACTGCATATATAAAAACAACCCTCTGAGTCTGTTTTTGTTGTTTGTGTGTATATGATTTCAGGGTTTACAACTCTGTAGTGGACAGCCCTAAGAAAGGCTGAGTCTCCTTCTTCGAACAGTCATTAGCTGGGGGTGAACATCATGATATTTTTCTTATACCAAGTTAACATTTTCATCAATATTGCCACTCTTCCAGACTTGTCTGTGCAGTTCATTTCTAGAGAAGACTGCTGCACAGCAAATATTCTGGTACTCTAGCCCTTACAATATTATATCCCCCTTATATCCCCCTCTTCCACAATGTTCTTTGAGTCATAGATCTATTATTTAGATGTATCCATTGGGGATGGTGTGCCCAAGATCTGCTGATCTCTGCATTATATATAGTTGTTGGTTGTGTTTGTTTGCTTGTTTGTTTTTTTTGGTTGTTACTGTTGTTTTGGTTTGGTTTTTTTTGGGGGGGGGTAATTTTTGTGTGTTTGTTTGAGATAGGTCTTCTCTGTAGCTTTAGAGCCTGTCCTGGAACTCACTCTGTAGACCAGATTGGCCTCTAACTCATGGAGTTCCAGCTGCCGCTGCCTCCCAAGTGCTGGGATTAAAGGTGTGCACTGCCTCCGGCCAGTGGACAGTTGTAGTTTTATGTGATGGGCTCCATTTGCTGTAAGGAGTGTGGCTTCCTTGGTAAGGGGTGGTACCTACACTTCTTTGTAGATATTATAGATAGAACGAAAGAAAAAATGTAAGGGGACCATGGGTGGGGAAAAATGGGGAGGGAGCTCCAACTGGGAAGGATGGAGAGAGGTCAAAAAGAAGGAGAAGAAGGGACAAATAGCACAAATGATGCTTGATAAAGCCTCAAGGAATCATATTATTTTACACGTACCTTAAAATTAACAAGATATATTGTGTGTATATATGGAGGTTAAGCCACATGGGGTGATAGTGCTCCTCCCAAGAACCATAGCAAAACAAAATTCCCAGTACTAAGCAGAGAAGTCTCCTCATGAATGCTTGGTCAGGGTAGTTCAAATGACTTCCAAAACAGTATAGATTCTTTTTTTTTTTTTTTTTTTTTTTTTTTTTTTTTTTTTTTTTTTTTTTTTTTTTTTTTTTT